>CM049813.1:0-178853 GCA_027422405.1 Ptychobarbus kaznakovi | reverse complement strand
ACTAGAGTTTTATAAAAAAGGGGGAAACATAATACTGACAAGATACAGTATCAGTATTAATACAAATAATACTGATAAGATAACAAAACTACAATAATTATACTACTAACCAATACAATGCACTAAGGATTATTGAGCTGCTTCTGTAAATATTTTTTTTCAAACGGGGTTGGGGGGGGATGGTGCTAGGGTAGATTTGGTCTCAAGAAAATGAGATTTTTCATGGTATCTTCTTCAGATTTGAAATATAAACTCATGATACATGTGACTTTCAATCAATTACTTTTCTGGATTGCCCCAGGAATTATTTCATGTATTTTTTTTATATAATAATAATATATATATATATTTTGTTTTTATTCAGTGTGGTAAAAAAATTAAGGCACTTCAGTCTCTATAACTTTTTATATTAACAAATTAGTATCAACTCTGGATTATGGGTAGTAAAGCCCAAAGTGTCTTCTTTCCAAAGACACCAAAATTGTGTGTGTAGCACACTGAAGTCAGCAACTGTTATATTTGTTTTATTTAGGTAGGTCATTTTCACCCATGAGTCCCAAAATGGGGGGTGCTGGCAAACAAGTTAAAAAGTGTGCATCGAATACAAGTTGGCATTTGTATCATAATGCGTCATTTCTAACTAGGGATGCAACGATTATAGATTTTGTTGGTACGATTATAGTCTGAGGAATAATCACGGTTATTACGATTATTATGCATTTATTAATTTCACAACGTAAATCACAAACTCTTTAGATATTAAAGTGTTATGTATTGCTGCCTTTTGAAACAGAAATAACACAGTAAGCAACAATGCAGCACAAAATAATAATACTAAAAGAAAAAAAAATCCATCTCTTCTATTGGAATTAAAAAGGCGACCTCTGCTCTGTAAACATCAGTCAGTATTTTCCTTTTGAAAATAACAAATGGAAATAGATCACAAATGTTTATGGTGTTTTAATTTTGTATAATCTTTCTAAATTTCTTTTAGACCTGAGGTACAGAACTTGGAAAGATGGTGAAAGTTTTTTAAACTTATGAATAATACTATAACATGAATGACAAATCACAATGTTAATTAAGTATTATTAATATAAGACTAATATTAACTTTATTTATCCCACAGAGGACACTGTTACTAATGAGGGGAATAAACTAAACTATTATTGTAATCAACTGTCATCCATACTTATTCATTTTAATAATCTTTATTCATCTGATTTTACATATGGCCTGAGTAAATAATTTCTATTATTTTGGTTTGTGAGCTCGAGATCGAATTAGGAGGACAGAAACTTGTTGTCAACGATTCCCAGACTTGCATTAATAAAATAGCTTAGATACTGGATCGCTACATTATATTAATCAGCAAAGAGGGGGTAAAATTACTGTTTAAATTACTCAACTTAAATCTTAATTGTTTGTAGTGACGCGCAGATGCAGGTAGACTAATTCACACACGCAACTGTCACGTCTCTCTCTCTCTCTCGATCTCTGTGTCTCTCTCTCGGCGCTCGTCTCTCTCACTCTCTTTCTGCATCTCTGTCTGAAGGGAAAGAATGCTAGAGCTAACAAACTTCGCGTCAGGTGGTCCTTGCCTTCACATCGTGCATTAAAATTGTTTATTTCACAACGAGAACAGGTCGGCTAGCCGTGCATTGTCCCTTATGTAACGTATACTCTTTAACAGCAATTTAAACGGCAATATTTAAATGACGCCTTGGTTATTCTTGGTGTACCCAAAATGGTCTCACACTATCAACTTCAGTCATTCTCTGGTGGAAATAAAGGATCGCTGAATAAAGGTTCCTCTGTCATAGTTAATCTAGTGCGTGTAGTAGCCTCCGTGTCTCTGATAAGCACGACATTTTAAGCTGGTGCACCGCTAGTGTAACTTTTTTGTTTTGTTTTGCGCAAGCTGCAACAGAAACACTCGGTTTAGCGGAACCTTTACGATTAATTAACTGTGACGTTTTAAAGCGCGGTTAATAGTAAAACCGGTTAATCGCTGCATCCCTATTTCTAACATATCCCCGATTCGCTCAGTGCATCGGCAAAAAACGTTAAACATCGGTTTAAAAAGTGTGCATCGGATACAAGTTGGCATTTGTATCTTGATGCATCATTTCTAACATATTTGCATCGGTAATTTTTTATTTATTTATATATAATTACTAGTGGATGCGCTACACTTTTATTGTTTAGAAATAGACCAATAATCTTTATCAATTTTTTTTTATGTAGATTGATTTCTCCTCTTGAAACGGTCTCAAACGCTTTCTCTCATCACTGCTGCGCGTGAATATGACGGATACATTACGGAGACCCGAGGAAAAACGGGATTAAAGTCCAAAACCTTACTTGAAATAACCTAACAAATCAATCAGGGCTAAAGCAATTATGAACAACAATGTAAGTTCACACAATCTAACTAATTTGTGCATGCTTATTCTTAAGCAGCCCTTAATGTCAATCATGAATCAAATCGATCCACCATGCCAAACAGCAAATATATTTGTGCTGTTTAATGCATTTAATGCATAGCATAATTCAGTTTATTTTACCTCAGGAAAATTATTGCATCAGTATAAATACAGTAGATGTATGCTCAAGTATTTGACGAATTATTCGTTTGTATAAGAGCAATGATTGTCATGTGTGTTGATGTAACAGGGCTCTAGACTAACTTTTTGCACTGGTTGCACTGGTGCGCCTAACTTTTTTTCTTCGATGCACCAGAACAAAAGTTAAGTGCACCCAAATTTTCGTATAGGCAATATTGACTAGTAAACGATTAACTAACAATCTGGTCAACAAAGTTCTTTATTTGAAGCACAATTCTACAAGAAAGGTAACTTACAAAAAAAGCGCTGGTGCTTAAAGTGCTTAAAGTTAAAACATCTCAAGATAAATGAAATAAAAATAAAATCTAAATTAAGTGTTTGAAGGGTGTCAAACTGAACATCTCATGGCTCAATGTCTTATGGACTATCCTCCATTGCAGTCACATGCCCCTCGGATGGCCAACTCCTGTAGTTTGTCCTTCTTGATCTTTGGCGTTGGCTAAACCAGCTGGCCACACTCTCTCTAGCATCAACATCTTCCAGACTTGACCCCTGATTCTTATCAGATCTTCCACTGTGTCTGACTGAAGGGATACTCGAGTGCAGTGCTTCTCAACCCCCCTTAAACCTATAACAAAATCCAGCGCCCCATCCCACCTCAGACTACCAAATAATTTCACTAAACATTATGAAAAAAAAAGTATTTAAAGAGGAAAAAAAACACCTGGTCTGTGTGCTCATACTGTATTTTAATTAGGGATGGGTATCGTTAAGGTTTTAACGGTATTACTCCTCTTATCGATCCGGTACTTTAACGGTATTCTTATCTGTACTATTTTTTATTTATATATATTCACTATATGTATTGATAGATTAATGCTTAAAGCTATAACTTCATTCAGATTAAGAGCTGTGAGTGATTTTCTCTTTGATTAACATTAATGAAGCACCAGTCTGTCACTAAAACAAAATATTGACACACAATTTTCTCCAAACTGTTCTCGTTCACTTTAAGACAAACTGTGTTTAAGTGAATACTCTCCAAGCCGGCCGTTTTTACATGCTTTGTGTGTATTTGATCGTTTGGACGCGTCTGAAGCTCAAAGTGTACTTTGCTTGTGAGTTTTAGAGTGCGCCGCGCAGGCACATACACACGCACACACACACACACACACACACACACACACACACACTTCAGCCTGGGGAACAGCATCTCTCGTGCGGATTGTACTTTCAACATTTTATTATCAAACATGTCCAGCAATTTAGTAACTGTAAAGACTGCATTTTACAACAATCGACAAACGATTGATCTGATTCTGACGTTAAGTTTTGATCAGGGAGGAATGAATGCGCGCCGCTGTGAAGGGAAGGAAGTTGTGCTAGAAGAAACGTGGCTATAATACTTAGAAGCCAAAATAAAATCAAAACCCATTAAATAAACTTAGTTTAATATTACAGCCACAGGCCTAAAGTGTAAGCATGTTTTAATGGTTATTTCTCTCTTCTATCATAAACAGGGCTTTCATGTTGCGCGTGCTGAAACTCCTCCATGTGAGCCGCGATCTCGCTTCTGATTTGGGAATAGCAAAAATGCATCATAGACAAGTTTGGGGTCCGCCCTTCACTATCTCTGATTGGTTTAGACCACGATATGAGCCTAATGTGTGTCTGTTGTTGAAGCACAGGGAGACTCACAGTCGCGGATACTTTTTTTTCTCTTCTCGAACGGCTGGTCGCACAGGTGCGCCCTCAGATTTGTTTTAGTCGCACCCTTGAGAAATTAGGTCGCACGTGCGACCAAATTGGTCGCACTCTAGAGCCCTGTGTAAATATTTATTCAGTCTCAGATCGGCATTCTAATAACTATTACAATAAGCACACGGGAGCACTAGAACAGCGCACACAGTGTAATCTGAAACCACTTGCAAGCATCCCTGGTCTGTTTAATAAAGCTGCTTTTAATGCTCATATGTGAAAACGTATATGTATTTAGTTTTGTTTACTATTGCCTCAGATAATTATATAGTTCTATATAAAGTTATTATAGCGTATATACACTATATTGCCAAAAGTATTGGGTCACCCCCTTCTAATGAAAGGTTTTACTACTTAAGCAATTTCAAAGAGTACAAATCTTAATGTTTTAGCATATAATGATATCCTAGGGAATTGTGTGCTTCTAATTTTATAGCAACAGTTTGGACAGGACCATTTTATATTCTAATATGACAGTGCCTTTGTGTATAAGGCAAGGTTCAAAAAGAAAAGATTGACTGAGTCAGTGCTGAAGAACTTCACTGGTCTGCAGAAAGCCAAGTCCTAATCCCAGCTGAACACTTCTGGTGTGACTTTAAATGCAGACCTAGAGCCAAAAATACATCACCATCATGTGAACCATGATGGCGGCACGTTTGGACGCTGCGGCTACTCCGGGTCCTAAAAACTGTGTTTTTATGTCTGTTAGTCTCATCTCCTTGTCTTCAAACTGTCTCACTTTATCGCAAAATCATCAGATAAACACTCAGAAACACCTCTATGATCGCCAGAGCCTTCTGGAAGTCGGCAGTGTGTACAAACATCAGCTTTCGCCGGTGACTGCTGAGAAGCTACAAGGCCTCTGTCTGCTGCTGAAGCTGAACCCAGAGACCGTGGCCTCGCCTACTGACGCTACCCGCACAAAGCAGCGACGCCGGCGGTGTGAGAGGGGACAGAAGCGTGGCAAGCATGGAGGTATACGAGCTAGGCTAAGGGCTAACCCTACTAGACAAACGATTCCATCACTCATGCTCTCAAACGTTCGCTCTCTGGAAAACAAACTCGAGTTAATTCAACTCAGTTGGTCTACAAAGCATGAGACAAGGGATTGTTGTGTGTTTGTTTTCACTGAACCATGGCTACAACGACAACATCCCGGACTCCGCCATTCAACTGCACGGACTTACCTGCTGCCGGGCGGACAGAGATTCATCACTGTCTGGTAAGACTCGCCGGGGCGGCTTGTGTGTGTATATCAACAAAGAATGGTGTAACAATGGCGCGGTATTATCAAAACACTGTTCATCGCTGGTGGAGTTTATGGTTGTGAAGTGTCGACCGTTCTATCTGCTGCGGGAGTTCATGGCCATTGTTATTGTTGCTGTGTACATTCCCTGGGTGAAAACGCTAAGGAAGCGCTTCGTGAACTGTACAGCGCCATCAGCGAACAACAAACCATTAACCCAGACGGCTTTTTCCTCATAGCCGGCGACTTCAACCACGCTAACTTAAAGACAGTTTTGCCAAAGTTCTACCAACATGTGAACTTTGCAACAAAGGGAAATAACACACTGGACTTTGTTTATACAACAGTGAAAAAACGCATACAAAGATAATCCCCGCTCCCACTTCAGGTACTCGGACCACATATCTGTTATGCTAATCCCAGCATACAGACCACTTCTCAAACTTGCCAAACCGGTTCAAAAGCAGATCTCGGTATGGCCAGACAATGCTACCTCAGCACTGCAGGACTGCTTCCAGGACACAGACTGGAATATTGTTAAAGAGGTGGCCACCTATAACAACCACACTGACCTGCAGGAGTACACTGAAACTGTGACTGCTTACATAAAAAAATGCATTGGACGGTATTGTGCACTACCATACTGAGCACAGGTGCCCCACAAGGCTGTGTGCTCAGCCCACTGCTCTTCACGCTGCTGACCTACGACTGCACTGCCAAGTTCAGCTCCAAACATATCATCAAGTTTGCCGATGACAACAGTGGCAGGTCTCATCATCAACAACGATGAAACGCACTACAGAGAGGAAGTGGTACAGCTGGCTGAATAGTGTGGTGCTAACAACCTGTCCCTCAATGTGAGTAAGACAAAGGAGGTTGTGATGGACTTCAGGCGAAACTCGGGTGGCCACCCCCCACTGACCATCGACAGCTAGACTGTGGATAGAGTCAGCAGCACTAAATTCCTGGGGGTGCACATCACAGAGTACCTCACCTGGACCAACAACACTACATCAATCTCCAAGGCGCAACAGCGCCTACACTTTCTCTGCTGGCTGAAAAGAGCAAGTCTCCCTCCACCCATCCTCACCACTTTCTACAGGGGAACCATTGAGAGCGCGCTGACCAGCTGCATCACTGTCTGGTATGGGAACTGTAGTGCAGCAGACCGCAAGACCCTCCAGCGGACAGTTAACACAGCTGCAAAGATCATTGGTGCCCCTCTCCCCTCCATCCTGGACATTTTCTTTGCACAATGCTCCAGTAAAACGACCAGTATCGTGAAGGACCCCACCCATCGCTCCCACTGTCTCTTACAGCTCCTACCATCAGGAACACGGTTCCGGAGCATCAGAGCCCGCTCCACCAGACTGCTCAACAGCTTTTTCCCCCAGGCTGTGAGAGCCCTGAACTCAAATCCCCCCGCCCCTCTCTGAAACCCCAACCTCCTGAAACATGGACCATCCCCCCCCCCAACCTTATCACAGAAAAAACTGTCTGAGACTTTTTTTGTGCAATGCAAAGTGTGAAACACACAGGTGAGTGGGCCTGTACAAAATTCGCACTAGACACTTTTCACACATTACTGTGTACATAATCCCACAAAAGACTCAATAGTATATATATGTTTACATGCTCATGCTCTACAAATCACCTTACACTGTTCACCAGCCAGCTGCTCGACTTGTTTCTCGACAATGTTTCTCTCTGCACATGTACAGTACTCATTTGAAGCTTTCGTACAGTTTGTATTGTTTGTATTTTTTTAGTCTACGTATAGGGTAACATTTATATATAGTATATTAATAGTCAAAATCTGTCAGTAGGTTAGTTGTGTATAGGATTATAGTTTTCTTTTTTACTTTATTGTTGTATGCCTGTATTTATGTAGCACCATGGTCCTGTGAGGCACAAAGTTTCATTTCACTGTATGTACCCACATGAAGCAGAATGACAATAAAGCTCAACTTGACTTGACCAAACACCAAAGATTTGTACATATGGGTACAGTCATTTTAGACACTTCAAAACTGTTGCAACAGAGGTGGAAATACAATTTAAGTACATGAATTATGTTTCCATCTTTGTTGCCACAGTTTTGGAAGTTTATTTTTCTCTTCTAAGGGGGTGTCCCAATACTTTTGTCCATATAATGAATGTACAAGCAGGGCTCTAGAGTGCGACCAATTTGGTCGCACGTGAGACCTAATTTCTCAAGGGTGCGACTAACAAAAATCAGAGGGCGCACCAGTGCGACCAGCCGTTCAAGAAAAAAAAAAGTCTCCGCGACTCTGAAAGTCTCTCTGTCGTTCAACAACATACACACATTCAACAACATACACACATTAGGCTCATATCGTGGTCTAAACCAATCAGAGATAGTGAAGTGCGGACCCTCCCTCTGATTGGCCATGGTCCAGATATTCCTGTACGTGTGTGCACGTCTGAAAATGCATGTGCTGCTGCAGTCAGACAGAGAGAGAGGTGAGTAGTAGAGATGCGCGCAGTGTTGCCAATTTAGCTAGATTTAGCGCCTTTTTAGACCCCATAGCGACTATTGACAAATCTAGTGACTTCTTGGACTAACTTGAGTGAGTCTCTGTGATCGTTGGTATTGCCGCGGCGGCGCGAGATCAGCGCGCACGCAGCTTTTTCTCTGCATCTGCACTGTTCAGTGAGCGTCTGAGAGGAGCAGCCCGTTCAGTTAAAACAGATATTATTGCTTCTCTAATTTTACATGCAAATATAGCCAAAATCACAGCACAGGAATTGTCTTTGTCTTGTTTTATATTGTGTATTATTTGATTTCATCAGACAACAGCTGATTATATTATAAATTAGGATTTTTGTGCAGACTAGCTTCTTGGAAGGGAGAGCTGGTTGTGTATTCTTAAAGGGATGTGTTTCAGTCACTATTTCATATTTATCCCGTTGCCATTTCATAATATCACATGCATATTTATCATCTGTATTTGTTCTCTGACAGAAACCACATTTTGTGCATATCCACACAAACCAATAAACATTGAGATTGGACATGCTCCCTTTGGAGTAGCTGCAGTTCTTTCTAACAGAAGAATTAGGCCAGCTGAGTTCCAACCATCCAACTGCGCACAGACACTTCTATCCAAAGACATCAGGGCCTTAGACTAACTTTTTGCACTGGTTGCAAGACTTAGGTGCACCCAAATGTTTATATAGGCAATATTGACTAGTAAACGATTAACTAACAATCTGGTCAACATATAGTTCTTTATTTGAAGCACAATTCTACAGGAAAGGTAACTTACTGAAAAGCTGAGCTGAGATTTAAGCTTAAAATATCTCAAGATAAATTAAATAAAAAGAAAATATAAATTAAGTGTTTTAAGGGCTTCAAACTGAACATCTTATGGACTATCCTCCATTGCAGTCACATGCCCCTCGGATGGCCATCTCCTGTAGTTTGTCCTTCTTGATATTTTGCCTCAGCTAAACCAGCTGGACACATTCTCTAGCATCAAATTCTTCCAGTCTTGACCCCTCTAAATTGATTCTTATCAGATCTTCCACTGTTTTTTTAATGAATGGATGCTCTAGTGCAGTGCTTCTCAAACCCCCCCTTAAACCCATAAAAAAAAATCTGGCGCCCCCATCCCATAAAAATCTTTTGAAGGTTTACAATGCTGATGACCATTGAAATGCATTATCACAGTCTTGTGAAAAGGGTCCTATAGGCAAGCACCACTAATAAAAAAAGAATGTTATTTCCTGCATTTAGGCTGCATTTATATGCTCTAAAATACAGTAAAAACTAATATTTCAAAATAGTATAAGTTAGGGGTGGGCGATATGACCAAAATCTTATATCACGATATGACAAACTTTATATCACGATAACAATATATATCACGATATAGTGATTTTTTTTTCTTTAAAAAAAGTTATAATATTAAAATCTTTGATATCATAGAATTTTCATAATCCTTATCACCAATGTCAATATCAAACTAATACAAGCCTAAAGAGAGAGAAAAAAAACTCAACCTCCTCACTGAAGATAAATAAACAGTCAGTGATGAAATAAGGATAAGAAACTAATTGCAAGCAATAGGACAAAAAACTACAATAAATAAGAAACGCTATATACATTGTGTAAATTAATTAGTCTTCACTGTGTTAATTATATCTATCTATCTATCTATGATAGATATAATTAACACATGTATTATGTATAGATTATATACATATTTTAAATACAGTGCTCAGCGTAAATGAGTACACCCCCTTTGAAAAGTAACATTTTAAACAATATCTCAATGAACACAAAAACATTTTCCAAAATGTTGACAAGACTAAGTTTAATATAACATCTGTTTAACTTATAACATGAAAGTAAGGTTAATAATATAACTTAGAGAACAAAATTTTCAGTTTTACTCAAATTAGGGTGATGCAAAAATGAGTACACCCCACTGAAAGTCTCTGGAGCAAACCTAAATTTTAGACTACAAATGTCTAATTTAACAAGAATTCAACCACAGGTGAGTCTAATTATTCATTACACAGGTGACCGTTGACTATAAAAGGGTGTTACTTAAAGAAAACCCCTTCCCATTTCATACTGTCAGCAATGGCACCACATGGAAGAGAAATGTCACAAGACCTGAGAAAGAAAATAATTTATTTACACAAGAAAGGTGAAGGCTACAAGAAGATCAGCAAAGCTTTACTTATCAGTCAGAATACTGTAGCAAAAGTGGTACAAACATTGAAAAAAGATGGAACTGCAACCATCTCACAGAGACGTCCAGGTCGTCCACGGAAGTTAACACCTCGTCAGGAGCGTCTTCTGATGAGAAGGGTTGAAGAAAATCGACATGCAAGTTCACTGCAGTTATCTAAAGAAGTAGAAAGCCAAACTGGGGTGACTATTTCCCGTGACACAATACGGCGTACACTGCAGAGGAATGGCATGCATGGGTGCCGTCCACGAAAGAAGCCTCTCCTAAAGCCCAGGCACAAAAAAGCCCGCCTAGAGTTTGCCAGGGCCCATGCTGACAAAGATGAAGACTACTGGGACTCTATACTCTGGAGTGATGAGACCAAGATAAATGTTTTTGGAACCGATGGCTTCAAAACTGTATGGCGTCGCAAAGGTGAGGAATACAAAGAAAAATGCATGGTGCCTACAGTGAAACATGGTGGTGGCAGTGTCCTTATGTGGGGCTGCATGAGTGCTGCTGGTGTCGGGGAGCTGCATTTCATTGATGGCATCATGAATTCACAAATGTACTGCTCTATACTGAAAGAGAAGATGCTACCATCACTCCGTGCCCTTGATCGTCATGCACTTTTCCAACATGACAATGATCCTAAACACACATCTAAGGCCACTGTTGGATTTCTGAAGAAGAACAGGGTGAAAGTGATTCAGTGGCCAAGTATGTCTCCTGATCTGAACCCAATCGAACACCTATGGGGAATTCTGAAGAGACAAGTTGAGCATTACTCTCCATCCAGCATCCAATCTCTAAAAGAGGTCATTCTTGAAAAATGGAAAAAGATAGATCTGGCAAAATGTCGCCAACTTGTTCATTCCATGCCTAGAAGACTTGGTGCTGTCATTAAAAATCATGGAGGCCATACCAAGTACTAGATTTAGTAGTTTTTGTTGTGGGGTGTACTCATTTGTGCATCACCCTAATTTGAGTAAAACTGAAAAATGTGTAATCTAAGTTATATTATTAACCTTTCTTTCATGTTATAAGTTAAACAGATGTTATATTAAACTTAGTCTTGTCAACATTTTGGAAATGGTTTTTGTGTTCATTGAGATATTGTTTAAAATTTTACTTTTCAAAGGGGGTGTACTCATTTACGCTGAGCACTGTATATCATTATTATTGTTATTTTTTATTTATTTTTATTAAAGTTACAAAAGTGATTTAGTCAAGAGCAGTGAGAGATTTTCTAGCAGTGTGCTATGATTAACATGAATGGCAGACAGAACGAATATTGGACAGCTTCCCCTTTAAGACCGAAGTCCAGATCCAATATAACTATGTTACTGTTACATATGCGTTTTCTCTTTCTGCAATTTACTCTTTCTTATGACCTAAATCGCTGTGTTTATGAGGATACTTGCAACGACAGGGATTCTGACGCATATAAGTGTGTTTATGTAATTGTTCAAAGTCGGCAAAAAACAAAAAGAGTCCTCTCCAAAAAAGTCTCCTCTCACACAGAAAGAGACGGCGCACGCATATAGGTCTGTTGTTTGAGTTTCAATGGCTTAAAATCGGTTGTTTTAAAACTGCAGTCCTTAAAAACGCGTGACCATGCTACAGATGTAGTCCCTCGTTTAGGAACGAGCTCCTTGTTGTGTCCTGGCTGGTCGTTCTCCACCTGCTTCTGTCTCCCCTTCACACCCCGTGGTGGGCGGTGTATAAAGATTGCAGTCACTCAAATTATGTAAATATATTACCGTAAACAATGTATTTTGCGACACCACAAAATAAACGATAGAACATAATATGAAACAATATACTTTTTATTTCGTCCATCCGATATATATCGTCATATCGCACAGCCCTAGTATAAGTAAAAAAAAAAATAGTACATTGTAATAGATTTTAAAATTTCATTTATTTCTGTGATGCAAAGCTGTGATTTCAGCATCATTATTCCAGTCTTCAGTGTCACATGATCCTTCAGAAATCGTTCTAATATGCTGATTTGCTGCTCAAGACATTTCTTATTATTATCAATGTTGAAAACAGATACTTAATTCATATTTATGCAGAAACCATTATATACTACCCTTCAAATGTTTGGGGTATGTGAGTGTGTTTTTAATATAAATTAATTATTTTATTCAGCAAATATGAAAACTGATCAACAGTGACAGTAAAAACATTTATAATGTTACAAAATATTTATTTCAATAAAAGCTGTTCTTTTGAACTATTTATCAAAGAATACTAAAAATGTTTACACAAAATATTAAAACATTAAATATTTAAAATACATACACATAGAAAATATTTTTTTCTTATTCACTTTCCCCAGTGTTTTGTTGGTGACGATAATTACTAACTGGTCTAATGTTCCCCTTCTTACCCACTAGACCTTTAATAGCCAAAGAAGGCTCATAACTAAAATTAATTTAAAAATCATAAGGTTTACAAACTTTTGACAAGTATTACTGTATAACTTATGTAATAGTGCTTTATGATATAAACTCACCTATTCCATAAAGTGCAATCCTGGTGTTTCCTTTCTGCAGAAGAACTGGACTAATCTCAAGTTTCTCTACTGAACGACTGCGGCCAAAATGATTGATCAGGCCAGCACAGCTCAACAGGTCTATAGCACATAGGCCATCAGCCTGGAACACATATACAAAATCAAACATAAAAACTATGAAAATAATAACATATACCACCATGAGATAACAAAATGAATTTAAGACAGTTGCTTTCAGGAAATATTTATATTCCAGAATGGTTAAGGGAATAAGTGTGCTACCTACGCAACATTATTCACAGCTTTCAGCTGCATTTTAGTTTTTGTAGGGCAGCTGCCACTTACTGCATTCAGAAAGAGATTAGAGCAAACAAGAATACATCATACAATTTTACATCATGCCACATCATTCTACACTTAATCTATGAGTTAATATATCTCAACAGGGATAATGGAGGTTACAAAACCATTTTTAAAAAAAAAAAAATAAAAATTTTTGAGCGATTGTCTTAAGGTATTTTGTATTACAAAGCAACCATTTTTTAACCAAAGGGTGGTCATGCCCTTTTTTGTTGTTGTTGCTCTTGTTATACAGAGGTTTATGGAAACCTCATAATCTCAGATTAGTATGATTCCAATTCATACAGTCGTGGTCAGAATTATTGGTAGCCTTGGTAAATATGATCAAAGAAGGCTCTGAAAATAAACCTGCATAATTAATCATTTTTATCTTTTATTTAAAACAAATAATCCCAAAAATTGAACCTTTCATTGAACTAAAATAATTGAAAATGGAGGAAAATCTCATTATGAAATAAATGTTTTTCTCAAATACACCTTGGGCAATTATTGGCACCCCTAGAAATTATTATGAGTAAAAAATATCTGAAGTATATTCCCATTCATATTCACAATTTTGAGCACTCCAGGGTGATTATGAACATGAAATCATCCAGCCTCCTGTTTCACAGAAATATAAATAGGAGGGAAAACAAAGCTCACATTCCCTTAATCATCCATCACAATGAGAAAAACCAAAGAATATATTTCTGATGTGCAGCAAAAGATAATTGAGCTTCATAAATTACTGAAGTGGCTTTAAGAAAAGAGCTAGAGCAGTGGAAATTCCATTTCCACCATCAGAGCAATAATTAAGAATTTCCAATCAACATCAAATGTTACGAAACTGCCTGGAAGAGGACGTGAGTCTATATCGTATTTTAAGATTAAAAGCTATTATTTAGTTGCAGATCACTTGTGCACAATCACAGCAGTGAGTCTAGGACCCATAGACATCACCAGACTCTTGGTCTCATCCTTTGAAATACTTTTCCCAGCCTTTAATGCAGCCAATTCCAAACAAGTTTCTTGTTTTGGGGAGTTTCTGCCTTTACTCTCCTCTTCAGCTGGTGAAATTCATGTTCAATCGGATTTAAATCTGGAGATTGACATGGGCAATCTAAGACTTCCCATGTCTTTGCCCGTATAAACGCCTTGACTGAACTGGCAGGGTGTCTTGGGTCATTGTCCTGATGCAATATGAAGCACTTCCCAATTAATCTGGTGGCATTTTCTTGAATATTGGTAGGCAAGATGGTTTTGTGCCCTTCTAAATTCATTCTGCTACTGTCATCATAAATTAAGTCATCAGTAAAGATGAGAGGGCCTGTTCCAGAGACAGCCATGCATGCCCATGCCATGACACCACCTCCACCATGCTTTACAGATGAGGCTGTATGCTTGGGATCATTTGCAGTACCCTTTTTTTCTCCACATGTTTGCTTTCCCATCACTTAGATAAAGGTTCATCTTTGTCTCATCGGTCCATAAACACAGTTCCAAAACTCTTCTGGCTCACCTTTGTGCTTTTTTGCAAACTCTAATCTTGCCTTTCTATTTTTAGTGCTCGTCAGAGGTTTGCATCTTGCTGTGTAGCATCTGCAATTCTGTGTCAAAGTCTCCTGAGGACAGTAGATTGTCAGACCATCACCCCAGCTTTCTGGAAGTTGATGGGGATTTTACAGACACATCTTTTAGGGCTCATTTTCATAGCTTTTTTGATTTGTCTGTCATCAACTACTATTGTTTTCTCAGCCGATCAGGTAGTTGTTGGTTGCTGGTGGTTTCCAAACTCTTGATTTATCCATGCCCTTTGTTTTTGCTATAGCTCTAATTGACTTATTTTCTTTTAGCACCCAAATTGATTGCTTTTCTCTCAAATTCAGCTCCCTCATCTTCATCCTGGTTTGTGTGTGTCATCATTGAATGCAAGATTCAGAATACAGAAGTAATGGATATAACTGATACGACACATTCCGTGCTATTAATACCTGAAGAATTAATGCAACAGGACACAGGTGATCACTTAGAAAGACCTGTGAAGCAACTGTTCCAATACTTATGCTCACATCAGACAGGGGGATGAAACTATAAAAGTGCTGATCTTCTTAGCTGGTAAAACATCTATGTGTTGAATCACCCAATAATAAAATGTGACATTCTGTAGTTTTGTCTCATATCCATCTTTTAATCATATTTGTAAATGTCTTGACCCCACAGCCAACAAAGCAATTTTGTCTTTACTGTTCCAATACTTTTGGAGGGCACTGTGTATATATATATATTAGGGCTGCAGCGATTCGTCGACGTCATCGATAACGTCGACTATAAAAATACGTTGATTAGCATTTAGTGCGTCGATGCGTCACACCTTTAGCCACGCCCATTGCACGAGCCTGCAGTTATCCCTACTTAAGGCTGTTTTTCTGCCATGTTTAACACAAACATGACTCTAGAGCAGAAGGTAAAGGCTAGTATGGCAACATCGCTTCACTTCACAGAGTGTTCATAGAGCGTTCTGTTATTATACGACCGTCAGAACCGCATATATATAGCTGAACTGACGCCTTTACATTATCAGGATTCACAACCGCTTTCAAAGCTGCGCTGAATGAACGGACAGCACGGGACATCGAGTTGCCCATCGGGACATCGAGTTGCCTATATAATCATGGCGGGTTTAATGCACCCACAGAGAAATGATTTGCATTCATCTTAAGATCCACCGGAGCTGCCGTCAGAGCCCTGGCGCCCAGAGAGCGTGTTTGGTGCGCGTCTCGGAGCTCTTGCGATCGGCGTGCGCGAGAGCTCTGAGACGCGTGCACCAAACGCGCTCTCTTCTCTGCACGCGCCAACGAAGCATTTAAAATCATTGTTAGTTGTTTAATGTGTGATGGATAGGACAAGCCTCAACTGGGATCGTTTATTTAAAAACGTCTGTCAGCTGTGATAAAACTGCCCCGTGTAGTGACGCCATTTTTTATTCTGTCGCTCTCGTGTCCTGAATGTGGTTGTGACTTCAGCTGTTCATTCATATACAGATATGTATTCAAGCGGATGTTTTAATCCGCTGAATAAATAAAACCTTTCAAGTCTCTCACCTGTAAGCAACTGCTGTCAGTCCCAAACAATAACTATGAAAGTAGCCATAGTTTCTACTGATTGTATCAGTGCCCTGTAATTATTTATCTTTCTTTCTTTCTCTCTCTCTCTTTCTTTTTATTTTGTATTAATTATTTATTTTTATTATTTTTATTTTCTCTCTTTTCTTATTTTTTATTTATTGTTATTCTTTTCTCTCTTATTTTATTTATTGTTATTATTTTTGATTTGATCTCTTTTCTTATTTTTTATTTATTGTTATTTATTTAATTTAATTTTATATTTATTTTTAAAATTGTATTGTTATTTATTTTTCTCTCTTATTGTTATCATCTTTCTTTATTTATTGTTATTTTCTTTCTTTCCTTTCCTTTGTTGTTGTTATTTTATTTTTGTTGTATTAATTATGAGAAAAGTTTTGAATAAAATAAAAGATTAATACCAGAATTTACTGTTATTATTTATTGATAGTTGAACTAAATAATTCATCAACTGATGAGAAAATAATAAATAGATTAACTGAAAGCAATAATCTTGTTAATATTGTGATATTCCTAAATGGTCCTGGCATGACACATTAATAGCTGGCCATAGGGACCTGTGGTCAGAAATGTATGACTCAACTGCAACCCTTTCCATTACTGACTCATAAGCATTCAAATTTATTCTCTAACCCTGGCAGCAAATCTGCAGTTCTCAGCAATTAGTTATAAAATAATTATAAAATGAATTGTCTTAACTTATTGACTTATTGTACAATGACTATATGTGCTAACTAGCGCTGGCATCATTCAAAAAAATTTGATACCGATACCTTGAGTTCGATACCGGTTCCTGAAGGATACTTTTTTCGATACCAATTTCATGAAATCAGTTTTAACAAGTTTACATTATCTCAAAAACGTTGGTTTTATTTTTTCAGCTTGTTGACATTTATACAGACTCAAAGTATACAAAATATATGCAACACAATAAATTAGTGCAAATAGTTTTATTAAAGTTCAAATAGTTTTCAGTTTACACATCTGTTAGGCTACCTTTACACTAGTGCGTGTTCATTTTAAAATGCATAGCTCAGACAGAATCATAATTTCTATTCATTTATTCTAGGTTGTTAAAGACTTCAAGAAATTACAAATCTTTATCTACTTTCATAAGTGGATGTTTTATTTCCTTTCACCGTATGTTTTATTATTAAATTCTGTGTTGTAGTATGTCTAATTATTTGAAAGCATAAAAACAGCTTAGTTTATTCAAAGTTATTCTTAAAATAGGCTTATGAAATGTTTTCTATTTCCTCAGAAATTCTGTGTTGTGTATCTGGTTTCAAATGAAGGCATAAAACAATTGAATTTATCTTTAAATTATTGAAAATCAAACTTTATTTATTTTGGCAAACAAAGGGGGTTTACTATTAAAATTAAAACATGGAAGAAATGTTGTGTGATCATTACTTAAAAAAATAAAGTTAATAATTTGAATAGTAGCCTAGTAGTAGCAGTATATACATTTTGCTGAATAATATGAATATATTTCTGCCGCAGTGCCTTCCAAGTTTAACCAAACTTTTATTTTGACGGGTTGCCGCGAATACCTTTACAGTTCTTTGTGTATATGATATGATGCTAGTTTTACTCAAATCAAAAAGTAAAATGCTCATGAAGTGACTATCAGAAAAGTTCTGGAGATGTTGTTCGTGTATGTCCTCATTTAGTGAGACGGCAGATGCTGAAGTCACCGCGAGCGTTACGCGCTTCAGTCTGTGTGTTGTAAACAAAAGTGCGCGATATAGAGAGCAGACGGCTCCGTACGCTTTCGAATCGCTCTCGCGGATGCATCGCTTCTAGTCGAACACACCTAGTGCTGCAGGCTAATTGCCTTACTGACTTTGATGAGATTAACCCCTTAGGTATCGAAATGTGGTACCAAATGACAATAAGTTTTTCGATACTCGATGGGATCGAGGCAATTCGGTCGGTGCCTAAAAAGTATCGAAGTCCATACCCAGGCCTAGTGCTAACACATAACAACATAAACAACATGGCTGTTCTTTGCCACATTTTAGATCCACTTCTTCAAACATAGTCATTTTGTCACATGTTGCCGTTTTTCACCTCTAGAGTGTTGTTATACTGTAGAACCAAGGACTTGCAGCTGTAGACAAGCATAATCCTCCAGTGCAGTGCCAGTGCACAGAAGGCTCATCACAGAGCAACTGAACAGTATCACAAACTATCAGTGTTGATTTTTACTTCTGTCAATCAGGAAGTCAGTCAATCATATGTATTTATAAAGCAATTTAAACAAAACAATAGCTGTTGGCCAAAGTGCTGTACAAAATGTAAGCATATACCAAAAATACAAAAGTAAACATAGAACACGGTGACAGATAGTACTCTACAGTTATGCCACTGCGCTTACTTAAGTTATGACCATATACAACAGTAAATAAATCCGTTTTAAGAAGAGACTTAAAATCAACATATGTTGGTGCAGATCTTACATAGGGTGGCAAATTGTTCCAAAGCTGTGGAGCAGCCACTTAAAAGGCACGACCTCCTTTTGATTTTGACCATCATCTGTGCCAATTAATCAGTAAAAATTATAAATCAGTTAGCCAGCTAGCTGTGTTCCACAACAATAATATGCTACAAATGGTTTGTGCATAGACTGTATGCGTGTTAATTATGCCCATAAAAAAATACAATATGATAATCACTACCCGAAAAGAAAAAAAAAATCTACAGAGAAAATAAGCTCAGGTATTATCTTACCCCAGTTGGGTCATCATGGTTACCATGCACACTGAAGACAGGGATGGAGATGTTGAGATTACTGTCCAAGTAGTTCACCCATGGAAATCTAACAAAATAAGCAGTGAAAATAATGTGTTTGTATGCATGTTTATGTGTTTTATTATTATTATTATTTTAAATCTCTGTACATATGAACAAAATGCATATTAAAGAAGTATTTCATATTAGGTTTCAAAAATGATTAATCGAGTACTCGGGGGGGGGGGGGCATGGCCGTAATGAGATAATGAAAATATCTGCAAACTGTTATGAAGAATGTTAAAAATTAAAATATTACATGAAACATGTCTATGAAAACATGAACACATGATTAAAGGTTAGATTATGATGCAGCAATGTTACAAAATAAACTATACAAATAGACTAACCTAAACAATAAACTGAAACCCGTTCTATGACACTTCCTATGATATTAACCAGATAACTTGGATACATAACATAGACGTAACATTATAACTTGTATCTGCACAAAAGGGTGTATATGCCAGTGAAGTTTAAGTTATGCGCTATACAGTGAGAATATTTTTTTTAAACACCATTTTATTACAATTCAATAAAAAAATGGTTAAATAAAAAGTATATATTCTCTAACTCACAACAAACTATTAAAAATCAAAACATCATCAATAATATTGCAAAGAACATTTTTGAACACACCATCTTTGTTCAAAATACATCATATTTTTTGTTGCTTTATAATAACTAAAGTACATTAAAATTCTTGATTTACCAAGATTGAAAAGAGCAGTGTCACATCTATATCAGAATTCCAGTCTATTTTTCTTTTTCTACTCGCATAAACTGCCATTTTCGCTTTACCCAACAAGAAATTAAACAACTGACAATCAAAGGAATGTTTTCTAGTATATTTAAAACCACAAATAAAAATCTCCATAGAAAACACTTCATCGAACGATTTAAACAGATCTTGTAACAAAGAAAACAACGGTCTTAATCTATTACAATGCATAAAAGCATGAAACACTGTTTCCCTTTGTAAACAAAAAATACATTCTTGATTAACCTCACGATTCATTTTTGAAACAAATGCATTAACAGTAGGGCTGCAACAAACGATTATGTTGATAATCAATTAATCTAACGATTATTAGAACGATTAATCGACTAATCGTTGATTAGTCCACTGATTAATCAATAGAATTTGATAAATGTAATCACTTCAGCTTTTGAAAATCATGTGACCTTGGACCACAAAACCAGTAATAAGATTATTTTTTTTTTAATTGAGATTTATACATCACCTGAAAGCTGAATAAATAATATTTCCATTGATGTATGGTTTGTTAGGATCGGATAATTGTTTAATTTTTTTATATATATATATATATATATATATATATATATACAGTGCTCAGCGTAAATGAGTACACCCCCTTTGAAAAGTAACATTCTAAACAATATCTCAATGAACACAAAAACATTTTTTGCATCACCCTAATTTGCGTAAAACTGAAAAATTTGTAATCTAAGTTATATTATTAACCTTACTTTCATGTTATAATTTAAACAGATGTTATATTAAACTTAGTCTTGTCAACATTTTGGAAATGGTTTTTGTGTTCATTGAGATATTGTTTAAAATTGTACTTTTCAAAGGGGGTGTACTCATTTACGTTGAGCACTGTGTGTATATATATATATATATATATATATATATATATATAGAAAATAACCTTTAAAGTTGTCTAAATGAAGTTCTTAGCAATGCATTATTACTAATAAAAAAATTAAGCTTCAATGGAACATGATCTTTGCTTAATATACTAATTATTTTTTGGCATAAAATAAATATTGATAATTTTAAACCATACAATGTATTTTTGGCTATTGCTACAAATATATCTGTGCTACTTATGACTGGTTTTGTGCTCCCGGGTCACATATTTAATTAATTACAATTATTACACAAACTGCTAACACTTTAAAATAAAGTTTCATTAGTTATGATCTAATAATGAACAATGTTTCTACAGCATTTATAAATCTTAGTTAATGTTAATTTCAGAATTTACTAATGCATTATTAAAATCACAAGTTGTGTTTGTTAACATTAGTTAATGCACTGTGAATTAATTAGAACTAACAATGACTATTTATTAAACGACTATTTATTAAATAACATTAACAAAGATTAATACTGTAATAAATGTATTGTTCATTCATGTTAGGCAATACATTATAACACCTTACTGTAAAAGCGTTGCCAATTAATTTATATAAATAAATATATTTGGCACACAAATGAGATGACAGAGAAACTTCTTCATCACCATTTAATTAGCTATATGAAAAAAATAACTGAATGACACATTCTGCCAAACATCTAATTTTGTAAGTCATATGGATAAGAAACAAAATAAAGGTAAGTGATAAGATACTTTATTTTTTTTTTGATAAACTATTTTATTCACAAAATATATCTCTCTTAAATACCTCATAGGGTTATGATAATCAAAAACGGTCCTGAGCAAGATCAATCGTTGATCTCTGCAAACCAAACTATAATTTTAATTAATTTACTTCCCCAACTAATACAAATATGTTATCATTAGCTAGCTCCACAGTGGAGAGCTGCTTTATAACAGAAAATCAAGTTATAATTCTAATGAACTGCTTGATTTAAGGCTATTGCATAAACCATGCATCTATACACATTCACAGTTCTGTCCATGGTCATTTTTTCTTTCTGTATATTTGTATTATTTTATTATTACTATTGTTATTCATAATTATTGTCTATTATCTTCATTATTAGTGTTTTTTTATTACCTTAATTATATGTTGTCTGCACTATGTTTGTATTTTGTGTACTAACAAGCTCCTAACACCAGGGCAAATTCCTTGCGTGTGCTAACACACTTGGCAATGAAGCTCTTTGTGATTCTGATAAAGTTACTATATAAATAAACGTGATGTGACTGCTTTACTAAAGTACCGAACTGAAGAGCTCATGCAAACATAATTCTCACCGCTGTCACTTTTTGTTGTTTAAACTATTGTTGTGTTTGTTTTTTTATTGCGTTATTGAGAAGAAAATGCTGTGCTGTAGCAAAGAGTTTAGAAGACCAAGAGGCGAAACTCTGATGCTTTTTGAGTAACAGCCACTAGGTGGCGCTTCGGTAGCCATTTTGGACTGAAAATTCCAACTCAACAACTTTACAGATATACAGAAATAGACAGAATAACAACGAAAGAAAAGTCAAAGTAGAATAAAAAACGCAATGTTGGGCAATCCACCACATAAACTATAAATGTGACCGTAAAAATCTTTAATTTTCATAGTTTTCTCAAAAGACACTGACAGGTATTTAAAGTGTAAAAATATTGTGTGTTTTGAAGTAGGACGTAGCGCTGTCTTATGCACCTACTAACTTTAACTGTTTTTAGACATAATCCTTTTAGGAACTGCAGGTCCTAGCCATAAAAAACATAATGATTTGTATGTATATTCCACTAAGTTAGAATGAGCTTATGCAACTTTACACATTTAAAATTACGTACTATATTATTATTTACTATATTACTCCACTAGGTCTGAAATATATATTGTATGTTTAATTCCCTGGAACACACTACAAACATGATGATCTCTAGAACATGATGCATTGCTGTGTTGGTCATAAGGAAATAATTAAACAAATTTGAAGAAAGTGGCTGTGTTTTTTTGTTTATGTTTTTATTCACATAAGATAAAAAACATTTTAGTTTGTTTACAGTCTTCCTTTAACAGACATTAATATACGACAATACTGCAAAAACTGTTTACTGTCAAGCTGTTATATATTTATTGTCCAACGTTCCAAATTTTTCTGTCATTAATTTAATATGTTGATATTAATTCAGTGTTTATAATGCTAACTCTTGAACTTGAAATATTTTCAACCGAAACTGACATGGTTTCTAGAGAGCAAAGTGTTTTGGGGAAAAAGGGAAGACTTTAAAAATAAAGTCTGTAAAATAAACTGTTAAACGAATTTGATCAATCACTAACGTTGGTTATTGTATATTTTATAATAATATTTTATTAAATCAAATGAAATCCAAATTTCTATGAAATCCCTTTTTAAATCAAAATCAACGTGCAACATTGAGTGCAAGAAGCAAGTGTCCATCTCATAGTCCAAATCACTGGAAACAGTTCAGTATCAGTAAGAAAATAAAAAATTTCCAGAAAATAATGAAAACCAGAATTTGGTAAAGATAAAACTGTAAACCTCAATTAGTTAGACAGGCTTTTTTATTAAAATGTTATTTAATTTAACCATTACAATTATTTTGTTGTGGTAATACAAACAGATGTAAGTTAACAATAGCTTTTAAAATGACTTAAAATACATATATAATAGCAATGATGCAATAATTAGTTCAAATAAAGTATCAAAAGCAAGAAATCATATGGATTTATTGAACAAATCTGTTAAAATACATAAACAATAGAGCTAATGTTCATTACACAACAAAGGCCTGCAGGGGGTGCTGGCAGCCTGATAATAATAATTTCTTCACATTACTGCAAGATCTAATCCTTGTTTAATATTGAGCAAGCACCATTTAATTCAAATGTCCAATTAATCTTTAATATTTGGCTATTTCTTTAGGAAAGAAATGTTATAGCCTCTGTAATTAGATGAATGTTTGGACATCAAAATTTGTAAACTCAGAGTGAATGTTTGAGCTTTTATTTTGAAATCGCGATGTATCCTGTGTTTGTATAGGTTTATAAATGATTGACCTTACGCATCTGATGAAATGGCGCATGTTAAGTTGCCAGATGAACGTTATAATAAACACAAACTTACAACAACATGCAGAGATGGAGTTTGAGATGCTCCACATGTAAATGATAACAGTTTCTGTGGAGCTACTGTGAACGGAGCCGCTGTGTGACGCACGTACTTAACCTACACGCATGTGAATAATTAAAGCGCATATAATTATTTAATTAAATCATAGCGTTTGTGAATTTACAATTATGCTTAATTGTGATTTTTAAATGGGTTTAATATATCATGCAGCCTTGGAAAACAGTCTAATAATATGTTTTATGGATTCTCGTCCGTGAAATGCGCCACATCCGGTATTTTGCCTGTTAGTCGACGTGAGCAAAATGAAGTCGACGATTTTTACAAATCGACTAGTCGCGACAAATCGCAACAGCCCTAATATATATATATATATATATATATATACATACATACATACATACAGGTGCTGGTCATATAATTAGAATATCATCAAAACATTTATTTCACTAATTCCATTCAAAAAGTGAAACTTGTATAATGTATACATTCATTCCACACAGACTGATATATTTCAAGTGTTTATTTCTTTTAATTTTGATGATTATAACTGACAACTAATGAAAACCCCAAATTCAGTATCTCAGAAAATTAGAATATTACTTAAGACCAATACAAAGAAAGGATTTTTAGAAATCTTGGCCAACTGAAAAGTATGAACATGAAAAGTATGAGCATGTACAGCACTCAATACTTAGTTGGGGCTCCTTTTGCCTGAATTACTGCAGCAATGCGGCGTGGCATGGAGTCGATCAGTCTGTGGCACTGCTCAGGTGTTATGAGAGCCCAGGTTGCTCTGATAGTGGCCTTCAGCTCTTCTGCATTGTTGGGACTGGCATATCGCATCTTCCTCTTCACAATACCCCATAGATTTTCTATGGGGTTAAGGTCAGGCGAGTTTGCTGGCCAATTAAGAACAGGGATACCATGGTCCAAAAACCAGGTACTGGTAGCTTTGGCACTGTGTGCAGGTGCCAAGTCCTGTTGGAAAATGAAATCTGCATCTCCATAAAGTTGGTCAGCAGCAGGAAGCATGAAGTGCTCTAAAACTTCCTGGTATACGGCTGTGTTGACCTTGGACCTCAGAAAACACAGTGGACCAACACCAAACCATCACTGGTTTGGCACCCCAAACCATCACTGACTGTGGAAACTTTACACTGGACCTCAAGCAACGTGGATTCTGTGCCTCTCCTCTCTTCCTCCAGACTCTGGGACCCTGATTTCCAAAGGAAATGCAAAATTTACTTTCATCAGAGAACATAACTTTGGACCACTCAGCAGCAGTCCAGTCCTTTTTGTCTTTAACCCAGGCGAGATGCTTCTGACGCTGTCTGTTGTTCAAGAGTGGCTTGACACAAGGAATGCGACAGCTGAAACCCATGTCTTGCATACGTCTGTGCGTAGTGGTTCTTGAAGCACTGACTCCAGCTGCAGTCCACTCTTTGTGAATCTCCCCCACATTTTTTAATGGGTTTTGTTTCACAATCCTCTCCAGGGTGCGGTTATCCCTATTGCTTGTACACTTTTTTCTACCACATCTTTTCCTTCCCTTTGCCTCTCTATTAATGTGCTTGGACACAGAGCTCTGTGAACAGCCAGCCTCTTTTGCAATGACCTTTTGTGTCTTGCCCTCCTTGTGCAAGGTGTCAATGGTCGTCTTTTGGACAACTGTCAAGTCAGCAGTCTTCCCCATGATTGTGTAGCCTACAGAACTAGACTGAGAGACCATTTAAAGGCCTTTGCAGGTGTTTTGAGTTAATTAGCTGATTAGAGTGTGGCACCAGGTGTCTTCAATATTGAACCTTTTCACAATATTCTAATTTTCTGAGATACTGAATTTGGGGTTTTCATTAGTTGTCACTTATAATCATCAAAATTAAAATAAATAAACACTTGAAATATATCAGTCTGTGTGGAATGAATGTATACATTATACAAGTTTCACTTTTTGAATGGAATTAGTGAAATAAATAAACTTTTTGATGATATTCTAATTATATGACCAGCACCTGTATCTGTATATGTATATGTATATGTATATATACACACACATACATACACTTTAAATGTGTTATTGTAAGTCGGTCAAGCGCGACTGGCTCCCATTATTCTACGGAGTTTTCAGTCCAAAATGGCGGCGGTAACAGTCATGTCATGGGCGCAACTGTTGCAATGGAGCGTTCTATTGAGTTTCGCCTCTTGGGCTTCTATACTCTTTGGATGTAGTCTAAAGCGCTGTGTCTCTTCTCTTGAACTGCATCAGAATTACAGTCTTGCGCTACAGCGCCACACTGGTCAAGCTGCAGTATTGCAGGCTCTTACATTAGGTAATATGGGATCAGACGACTACTCGACAACAGAAATATTTGTCGACAATTTTTTATTGTCGACGTTGTCGATAATGTCGACTAATCGTTTCAGCCCTAATTAACTGCTATAATTCCGTGTAAAACTCTCCATTGTAAATGTTTTTTACTTAGTGATGACTTATAAAATGCATTCAGGTCTTGCATTTTCGTGTAAAACATTACGCCAAGGTTTATCTATTTTTCCATCAAGACTTTTTTTGTTGAAAACTTTAAGACAACATATATACATTGTTTTAACAGATGACTTCCCTTTCCCTGACAAAAAAATAAAGTATTACACCTTAAAAGAAACCCATTACACATTTCCAAATCAGGTACCAAACACAAATTCGGAAAATAATCATCTTTCTCAAGCTGAGTCTGCCCTTCTGAAAAGTAATTGATCATTTTATGTTCCTCTTCAGTAATGCTTTCTTTCCACTTAGTCAATAACTGAGTTCTTACTAGTATTGACTTCTGACCCAACCTTTCCGCCATAGCTTTGGTGTTAGAGAGTTCAGGTCCAGTTATATCAATGTTCAGGTCCAGTTATATCGATTAGTCTCCCAAGAGTAGAGACATGAGACTTGGTAATTAAGTCCGACAAAACAAGAAAAAAAAGTTTAAATCGACAAATCAAAACGTGAACCAAAAATCAGTGGTTCTTGTAGAGTCCAATACAAAGAGTCAGTATTTACACATCTCAACTAGGCTTGCCGCGATAGACGGTGATGACGGTTATACCGGTGTTAAGCCGCAACACCATTACGTCACTTGCCCACCACCGTTCCTCACCATCGTTTAGATTTTATTTATAGTAATATCAATTATTTCGTTCAGTTAGAGGACACTACAATTAAAACTGAACGCTGCTGCTCATTGCAGTACAACGAACAGTCTAGGTCTGCATTGTCGCGGCTGTCCCGACCAGATTTCTTGCGCCGCGGGATTAATTTCCCAAATACAACGCGGTAACGGTCGGTAACTCTGGTGCAATTTGAACAGGAGCGGGCGGTCTAACATTATCCCGTTCCCAGACATCCTTTCAGAACAGCATATCTGCGCTTTATTCTTATCGAGCACTGGTACAGCCTGCACTCGGACCGCTATGTACGCACTGCACGCATGAACCAGTTCTTCGTTTTATTTGTGGGGTCTGAGCACAGCATGTGCAACGATGCTCAGAGCAGCATAGCAGATATAATATACAGCTCTCAAACAGAACAGGCAGGTTGTGATGAATGACTGAGAAGAATAAGGATGGAGTGTGAATGCGATGTCCTTGAAGGACGTTCAACTCTCTTTCCTTTTTTGTATTATGCTTATCCTATCATTTTAAATGACAGACTGTGTCGAATTTATTTATTTTTCCTCTGCTGCACTTTTCACTGTGTTAACAGCAAGATGTTAAATTAATTTAGTGTTTTGACAAGTCTAATAAAATAGCTATTAGGCTAAACCTACATTTTTTATATTGTGTTGCAGGCTGAATGTTAGTCTAAACAAATTGTATCCTGACAAAAATAAAAATAAGGATTACAATTTTGATATAACTTTTTTCTCTCTGACACTTTATTCCGTGTTGGTAGCAAAATGTTATTGACATTTTTCTGTCAATGAATTCAAGACTCTTGACAAGACGAATAAAATAAATACAATTTTGTGCAGACTACACTTTTATTTGTTAGCCTTTCTTTCAATCAGAAATATGAACAAACAGTGAATATATCGCAGGAGCGGGTGGGTGCGGAATAAAACCTAAAAAAAGTCCCGCGCAGACCTCTACATCACAGATCAGATTTAATTTATCACGTAAAGAGAGATGACTGACAAGAAGATTGAGGTGAGACAGACAAGACGATGGCGGAAGAGTTTCAAAACGAAATATAAAAGCGCCCGTTTTAAGCCGGTTGAATTCTGAGTCTGACATTAATCTAAGTCAAGGAGAAAACTCACCGAGATCTACCAAGTGAAAAGTAAATAAATTATAAAATACATATTAAATAAAATAAATAATTAAAAAGGCTTGTTGGGATGTATCTTTGTTGCATTAATTTAATAATAATAAATAAAATATTTGTTTAATATTATTCACTATTCACGACGCCATCAGTAGTTCCTCTGTAAGAACAAGCTGTTTGGAGCGTCTGATGCCCGTATGAACACCACTGATCCTCACAAACTTCTCCAACACACGCGAGCATCCGTTATAAAACACTCGCTGTATTCAAGCAGAAATATGATGTTAGAATGATCGAGAGCGCACATACACGGTTCGTTTGGGCATCATTTATAACGGACATAACGCGCGCCTAATGCACGATTCTGTATGTCACTGTAATCATCTTTACCCTGATTACAACAGTCTCCATCAAAACTTTAGGCTACTAGTGTGACATTGGCTTCTTTTATCCAGCCGAGAGCTGTAGTTTGTGTATCATATGATCATACAGCTCTTTTGAGCCACCGTTCAGTCTGTATTACACACGATGAGAAATATGTGCTGCTCCGAAACAAAGCATATGTAGAGAGGTGGTACTGTTATTTATTTATGTATATGCTATATATTTTTTTTACATGACTTAACATGCTAGTCATAATATTAGTGAATATATTATATTGTAGTTTTATCTCTCTCCCCCCTGGTTGAGAAACACTGACCTAAAGCACGATCTTCCAGCATTGCGTTCGCGATCGATCTATTGGGCATCCCTGATCTATGTGATGTTTAAAAAAAAAAAAAAAAACATTTGTTTCTCATTTATTTGGTTCCACAGTATTTGCTGATTTTTATTTTATTCAAACACTGCTTGAAGCAGAATTTTGCCGCTGATATTAAAGTCAAAGTAAAACGTGCACGGCGCTTACAGGGTATTGGAGGATAGAGTGTCAGTAATGTATAATAATAAGATTAAACACTCAATATTCAGTTAAAGGCATTTTATCATTGAATTCAGAGATGTCATTGTCTAGCTCATTTTAGTTTAAATAGTATCTGTGAAATCAAATTGACGATAATCGCTAGAAATTAAGTGTCCCCAACTAAGCAAGCAAAAGGCGACAGTGGCAAGGAACCAAAATTCCATCGGTGACAGAATGGAGAAAAAAACCTTGGGAGAAACCAGGCTCAGTTGGGGGGCCAGTTCTCCTCTGGCCAGGAGATTATTGTTTATGTATTGTTTACTTGTTTCAATTAAAATTTTAAATGTATAAATGTATTATATTTCTATTTTTATATTGTTGCAATTTCTAACACTAATAGTATTATGTAGTTAGGTATGTAATTATATTTTGTTTTATTTTTATTGTATTTTTAGTCGAGTTCTTCACTGGGGATATGTCCCCGGTGCCCCAGCCTCCGGTAACACTTTACAATAAGATGTAATTTGTTAATATTAATGTATTAACTAACAATACATTTATTACCCAATTTATTCATCTTTGTTAATGTTAATAAACATACAGTTGTTCATTGTTCATGTTAGTTCACAATGCATTAATGTTTACAAACACAACTTGTGATTTTAATAATGCATTAGTAAATGCTGAAATTAACATGAACTAAGATTAGTAAATGCTGTAGAAGTATTGTTCATTCTTATTTCATGATAACTAATGAACATTATTGTAAAGTGTTGCCATATTAACATCTAAACTGATACTTATGTACTCGTATTTTAAGCTCTTTAACCTATAGTTGCGCCGTCGCTTAAGTCATGTAGTACGAGCACTGCTGATTCAGTATTAATGTGCGTCTAGAACAGTCACAGATGAGGCATGAGTGCATGGCACTGCGACCAGCTTTACATTTTATAGAGTTTAATGTAGCAATGGGGTAGCTCAGTTTTTCAATATCAGTTTTAATCGTGTAACTGTTAAGAGATTTGAACAAGGAAATAAAGTGTTACTATGCACTGGCCGTATTGACTGCAAATACAAAAATAAGATGAGTAAAGAAAACTAAGTACTTATTAAAATAATAAAAAAAACCCTGTTAACAGGCTAATGTAACATTTCCCATTCTATGCCTAGTAAAATAATGGGAACTTACTCTGATGGACACGGCTTCTCTGAGAAGCTGCGACTGTGAGAGCTGTGTCTTCTTGTGTGACAGGTGTCAGGGTTAAAGCGCAATACTGCCATCTGGAGGTCAACCAGGTACTGGCACTGGAGTATTTACATGTTGTCAAGAGTCCTGTTCATTTAAAATATTGTGGTTATCACTAATACCGGTATATCATCACACACTAAATTAACACAATATCGATAATCGTTGCTTTGAATATCATGGTTATCGTCAATACCGGTATATCGCGACACCCCTAAATTAAATATTATCAAAAATGTGCCTACCTGGAACACAGTAAGTCTGATCAGAGTGGATGGTTTCTACTAAAACATCACTTAATCTATTTGCTAACACTTTAGATAGAATTTTATAATCACTGCATAGCAAAGAGAAAGGCCTCCAATTCTTAATGTCACTAAGGTCTCCTTTCTTTGGCAGTAGAGTAAGGACTGCTCTGCTGCAGCTCAGTGGTAATCTTCCACTGCTCAAACTTTCATTGATGACTGCAAGCAGATCTGCACCAATCTCAGGCCAAAATGACTTATAAAATTCTGCAGATATGCCATCTATTCCCAGTGCTCTGCCGCATTTCATACTTTGAAGAGCTTTCTGTAGATCTTCTAAAGTCAACACTCTACAAAGCTCGCCATTGGCATCATCCGATACCTGAGGAAGACCTTCAATAAACACATTATCACTGTCTGACCTGTGTGTAAGCTCACTGCTATGCAGTTCTTCATAAAATTCTACTGCCCTCTTACGAATCTCTATATGATTCAACAAGAGTGCACCATCCTTAGAACGTAAGCCATAAATACATCTTTTTTTTTTTTTTTTATTAATTTATTTTAAGGTACATCCATCCACTCTATATTCTGGAAACAGGATCTGATCAGAGCCCCTTGTGCTTTCAGGTTTAAAAGTTCAGCCAATTCTTTCTTTTTTTTAACTAAGATTCCAATAAGCTCTTCATTTTGTTCAGCATCAATAGATTCTTGATAAAGATGTATCACGATATCAGTGTTTCATATCGGTCGATATCGATAATTATTGATATTTTGTATGACCCATTTAAAAGAAGGACCAGGAGAAAAATATATTACATTTAAACATTTTTATTTTAAACTTAACCTTCCTCCGATCATAATCCCATCAGTTATTAAGACAGAAATGTCAACAACCATGGAAAACTCAAATAATTAAATTATAAACATAAGTCTAAAGTCACAATGAACACTTAATTATCTAAGCGGAGCGGAAGCATGTCTTTGGCTATATGATATGCCACTGCCTCCGTTATATCTTTGTACCGTTTAGATTCTTTGTCATAAGGCACTGATGCAGTACCTCTCCATGGTGGTCTGCTGCTTGTGCGGTGTTGCAGCTACAGATGTTGTTGGGTGAATACGGCTGTGCTCCAAAGGGTGAGCGCGGCTAAGGTGGTACATCAAGTTCGTGGTATTAACGTTACCAGTCTTGGCGGGGACGACGGTCTTGCATAATTTGCAGACGACATTGATCTGACTACGTTCAGACTTATAATATCCAAAAAACTGCCATACTGGCGAGCTGACTTTTCCTCATTTATTTACAATTTCCTCGTTCGCTGCGGCACTCATTTTCTGCTTATGAAAAGGAATCCAGCAGACCAGCACGAGACAACGATATGGCGCAACCAAACATGATACTGTTACATGATTGGCTGTTAGCGTGTCACTCCCTACGTTGCTAGGTTACCAGAGGGCGAGTGCCTTTGTTAATGCAACCAAACTTGCTTCGCAACCTCTGTTTTCTTCCGACGAAGAATAAAAAATATCGAACGTTTTATCGAACACATTTTTTATTGATATCGATCACGTGTCTATCGCGATACATATCGTTATCGTTTTATCGCCCAGCCCTAATTCTTGATATCAAGATGTTTAATGATGATTCTTGATGTTTCTTTATATCTTCTTCTAAATTTACCATTAAATTAGTTAAGTCTTTAGTAATGTTGCAAGCATACTGTTGACTCAATTGTCTAATTTGCATTTTACAAAAATCCCACCACTGCTGAAAGGATTGGAAATCAGACTTTCTGGTTCTAAAGTCATTCCAAAAAAACTTACAAATATCCCTAAATTCCAAATCAGTTAATAAACTATTTTTAAAATGCCACAATGCACTCTTAGGCTTTATGGATCCCAAATTTAAAAAACACTGCACTAAACTATGATCCGAAAAACTGATAAAACACATGTACTTGCAAAGTTGCTTATAATTAGCAGAATGTCTAAAAGGGGCATCAAAATAATCACTTATATTATAACTAGAGGTCGACCGATAGTGGATTTTACCGATACTGATAGTTAGGTTGGACCACACTGGCCGATACTGATTAATCAACAGATAGTTTTTAAAATGGATACTGAAAGAAAACAAGTGCAGTGTTTCCCCTAGGTTTTCGGCTTTGGGGAGGTGGGGGGTGGTTTCCGTTTGTTTTTTTCATTTGAATTTTTTCTGGATTTTTTTTATGGTTAAATTAAATTGTATTAATCAAAAAGCATGTCTAGCTAATTAAAATCATGAAACTTGAACAATTTAACATCAATTTATTAAAAGTTTAACAAAGATTACATCTTTAGGGTCCTATGAAATATTTTATTTTTTCCAACCTTATGTTTTATTGTTAACAAATTATGTGTTTTGCATGTCTAATTATCTGAGAGCATTAAAAAAAGTTTAATTTATTCTTACAATAGCCCTGTTCTTTTTCCCTCATGAATTCTGTGTTGTATTTTGTATTTTTTTAATGCATAAAACATTCATTTAATTGATCTTTCAATTAATGAAAATTAAACAAATTGTATTTTTGGGAAAATAAAGGGGATTTAATATTACAATTAAAAACATTGAATAAATATTTATTTATTTATTTAGTCATTTAGCAGACGCTTTTATCCAAAGCGACTTACAAATGAGGACATTATAGAAGCAATCAAAACCAACAAAAGAGCAATAACATGCAAGTGCCATTACAAGTCCTGGTTAGCCTAACGCAGTACACGTAGGAAGGATTTTTTTTTTTTTTTGAAAACTAGTATGTAAAATATAGAAACATTAAACTTAGTGTTAGTTTTACAAGAAAAGCTAGCAGTTAGAGAATAAATATGCAATTGATAGAGGGTCAAATGTTTGTGTTTTTTTTTTTATAAAAAGAAGACAGATTAGATAAAATAAATTTAGAATAGAGAGTGCTAGAGTTAGAGGGTCAAATAAAGATGGAAGAGATGTGTTTTTAGCCGTTTCTTGAAGATGGGTAAGGATTCAGCTGCTCGGATTGAGTTAGGGAGGTCATTCCACCAGATGGGAACAGTTAATGAAAAAGTCTGTGAAAGGGATTTTGTGCCTCTTTGGGATGGTACAGTAATGCGTCGTTCACTTGCAGAACGCAAGCTTCTAGAGGGCACATAAGTCTGAAGTAATGAATTTAGGTAAAGGGGTGCAGAGCCAGAGGTGGTTCTGTAGGCAAACATTAATGCCTTGAATTTAATGCGAGCAGCTATTGGTAGCCAGTGCAAATTGATGAACAGAGGTGTGACGTGCATTCTTTTCGGCTCATTAAAGATTAATCTTGCAGCAGCGTTTTGGATTAATTGTAGAGGTTTGATGGAACTGGCTGGAAGACCTGCCAAGAGAGCATTGCAATAGTCAAGTCTGGACAGAACAAGAGCCTGAACAAGGAGTTGTGTTGCATGTTCTGAGAGAAAGGGCCTGATCTTCTTAATATTATATAATGCAAATCTACAGGACCGGGCAGTTTTAGTAATGTGGTCTGTGAAATTCAGCTTATCATCAATCACAACTCCAAGGTTTCTGGCTGTTTTTGAAGGAGCTATGGTTGATGAGCCTAATTGGAAGGTGAAATTGTGATGAAACGATGGGTTTGCTGAAACAACAAGCAGTTCTGTCTTAGCTAGGTTTAGTTGAAGGTGATGGTCCTTCATCCATCTACTTTCAGTGATTGCCGGAGAGACATAAAAGGGCCCGCCGGCGGCAATGGGGACCGAGAGATGGCAGTCCGGAAGAGAGCCGAGCAAGAGAGCGCCCACCGAAACCCGAGAAGAAGAAGCTCGCCATTATTGACATGCTGAGATGCGAGCAGCTATCGTAGAAATGTCCGCTAGATCATCAGGATGGAATCATCAGAGAGGTAGAGTTGAGTGTCATCAGCATAGCAGTGATATGAAAAGCCATGTTTATGAATGACAGAACCTAGTGAAGCCATGTAGACAGAAAAGAGAAGTGGTCCAAGAACTGAGCCCTGTGGCACCCCTGTAGCTAGATGTTGCGACTTGGATACCTCACCTCTCCAAGATACTTTGAAGGACCTATCTGAGAGGTAAGAGTCAAACCACTGGAGTGCGGTTCCTGAGATGCCCTTTCTCAATAGGGTTGACAGGAGGATCTGGTGGTTGACCGTATCAAAAGCAGCAGACAGATCCAGCAATATAAGTAATGAAGACTTGGAAGCCGTTCTTGCAAGTCTTAGATCTTCAACAACTGAGAGCAAGGCAGTTTCGGTGGAATGTCCACTTCTGAAACCAGATTGGTTACTGTCCAGGAGGTTGTTCTGTGTGAAAAAGGCAGTGACTTGGTTGAACACAACTCGTTCAAGTGTTTTTGCAATGAAAGGTAGAAGAGAAACCGGTCTATAGTTCCCTAAAAGAGTTGGGTTAAGAGTGGGTTTCTTAAGAAGTGGGGTTATACGAGCCTGTTTAAATGCTGAGGGAAAAATTCCAGTGTGAAGGGATGTGTTAACGATGTGAGTGAGTGCAGGAACAACTGCAGGAGAAATAGCTTGAAGGAGATGAGATGGAATAGGATCAAGCGGACAAGTAGTAGGATGACTGGAAAGGATGAGTTTAGAGACTTCTGCCTCAGAGAGTGGAGAGAAGTATGTGAACGAGTTTATGTTTGCTGGTAAGATGTGTTTGACAGATTGTGGTGTTGAAAATTGTGCAGAGAGGTTTGTAATTTTATTAATGAAGAATGTGCCAAAGTCGTCAGCTGTTATAGTTGATGAAGGAGGGGGAGGAGGAGGACAAAAGGAGGAGGAAAATGTTTTAAAGAGCATGCGAGAATTAGGTGAATTGTTAATTTTGTCATGATAGTATGTCCTTTTAGCAGTGGAGACATTAGCAGAGAAGTCAGAGAGGAGTGATCGATAAAAATTAAGGTCAGTAGGATTTTGTGATTTGCGCCATACCCTTTCTGCAGCCCTGAGTTTAGAACGATGTTCGCGGAGAACAACAGATAGCCAAGGGGCAGAAGGAGTGGTACGTGCTGGCCTGGAAGTTAAGGGGCAGAAAGTATCAAAACAAGACATCAGAGTGGAACAGAAAGTGTCAGTAGCACTATTAGCATCAAGATATGATAACTGTTTAAGGGGAGGAAGCGAAGATGAAACCATAGCAGATAGTCGGGAGGGTGAGAGCGAGCGTAAGTTACGTCGAAAGGTGACATGTGGAGGGGTATTTGATGTGTCAGGAATCATGTTGAGGTTAAGAGTGAGGAAGAAGTGGTCCGAGGTGTGCAGTGGAGTAACCAGCACATGATCAGTGGAGCAGTGTCGTGTGTAAATAAGGTCCAGTTGGTTGCCTGATTTGTGAGTAGCCGTAGTTAACACTCTCTTGAGATCAAAAGAGGCAAGTAGAGTGTGGAAGTCTGCAGCTTGAGGTTTATCTAGGTGGATGTTAAAGTCTCCAAGTATAACTAAGGGTGTACCATCCTCAGGAAAGGTTGAGAGCAACAAATCTAATTCTTCCACAAAGTTAACTAGTGGTCCTGGAGGACGATAAACAACTACAAAATGGATTTTTAGAGGGTAGGTAATAGTAACCGAATGTGATTCAAAGGAGCTGTTTATACACAGAGATGATAAAGGAGTGAATTTCCAATTATTAGAGATGAGCAGACCAGTACCTCCACCTCTTCCAGTCAAACGGGGGGTGTGGGAAAAGGAGAAATTATTGGAGAGTGCTGCAGGTGTAGCATTGTCCTCTGGTTTGATCCAGGTCTCTGTCAGGGCCATGAGGTTTAGCCTTGAATGACTAGTAATGGAAGTAATGAAATCAGCTTTGTTGACAGCCGACTGACAATTCCAGAGACCAATAGAAAAAGAAAGTAATGTATTAGTAGACATAGGCAAAGTACGTAGGTTGTTAGGATTGCGTTGTCTACGGTGTGTGATGCGGGGTTTGCGAGTGGTAGTGATAGTATTGATCTGCAAACACATAGTAAGAATTGGTTATAAAAACGAAAACAGAAGTGAAACAAGTAGTAGGAAAGAGGAGAACTACCTCAAACGCTGTAAAAGCAGAGCTGCAAAATTATCAAGGACTCGAATATAACCATCATTTCTGTTTACTGCCATCTGGCAAGCGCTTCAGGAGCATGATGGCAAAAACTGAAAGACTGAGGAGGAGTTTCTTCCCTCAGGGCATCAGTCCTAAACTCAGTCTCATAACATCATTACATCCACAGGACTCAATTTAATAAACTGTAAACACATCCATTATTCTCCATCATCCACACTGCTATGTGTACATACATACCCGTTCAACCTATTTGCACATTCTCTTGCACATCCGTTTTTTTTATTAATATTATTAATCCACAGTATACTGTATTGCACATTTTATCTCATTGCACATCTTACTCATTTTATTTTATATTTGTTCCCTTTTTCATTCTCACCTATATTATATATATATCTCTTGTGTTATGTTTCATTGTTATGTTATTTTTATTTTATTTTCTATTTTATTGTTATTATTATTTTTTGCACTTTCCATGAGCGGACCTGTTCTGACCTACATTTCACTACTGATTATACCCCGTATGATTGTGTATGTGACAAATAATAAAGAACCTAGAACCTAGAACCTAGAGAAATAAAAAGCGATACTTATATCCCTTGCCGGTGTCCCTGCCCGGTGGAGTCGCACGATAGAGTCGATGGTCTTTACACTCTTCGGTCTTCGCACAAGGAGGGCTTCACACGACGGCTGCCGCGACGGCTGCCGCGGTATATTAACCTTTTTAACCCCGTCTAACAAATTACTATTTGAATTCAGCTGAATACACTTTCCTGTTTATCACAACAAATGGCCAAGCAAGCGCAGACACTGACAAGAGACGCGATACAGTACGAGACCAAACGCGATTTCAGCACGTCTCAACACAGTAAACAAAACAAGCGTTTCCTAGCAACAGCAACTGCACTAAACACTAATGAGACAAGTAAATACACTTACGAGCTGCTTTTAACTTCCGCTGATAGATTGCTTCTCTCAAAGATTATTTCTTTACACTGTCTTTTGCTGGCGCTTGAACACACTTTCCTGTTTATCACAACAAATGGCCAAGCAAGCGCAGACACTGACAAGAGACGCGATACAGTACGAGACCAAACGCAAAATATTGTTTGATTATCCCTTAAAAATAAGTTTAATACATTTTGTAGAAGCATATTACATAAATTCTACTGAACAATAGTAATGCTGACTATTTCTGACTTCAAGGTAAACCAAACTTTGATTTTGACGGGTTGCCGAATACCTTTACATGTTTGTGAGTATATGATACGATGAGGATAGTTTTACTCAAATGAAACGGTCAAACGCTTATGAAGTGACTCTTGGAGTAGTTTTTTTTCCAGCATAAAAACATTAAATTAATTTATCTATAATGATTGAAAATTAAACAAAAAATTGGGGGGGGGAAATAAAGGGGGTTTAATATTACAATTAAAACATTAAATACATATTGTATGATTATTGGAGATGTTGTTCATGTATTTATGTCCTCATTTAGTGAGGCGGCAGACGTTATACATTTACATTTATTCATTTAGCAGATGCTTTTATCCAAAGTGACTTACAATTGAGGAATACAATAAGTGATACATTATAAAGAGGCAAAGAGTCACAGGAAGCGCTTGTGATACAACATTTCAGGCATTTGTTCAGAGCAAAAACTAGTTAGACAGGGAGAGGATAAGGAAAGAGAACAAAGGTTTATTTTTCTCTGTTAGAAGCAGAAGTCAAGTGAAGACGGAAGAGATGAGTTTTCAGATGTCGCTTGAAAATTGTCAGAACTCAGCATTTCGGATAGGGGTGGGAAGTTCATTCCACCAGCCATGAACGGTGAATGAAAATGTTCTGGAAAGTGATTTTGTGCCTCTCTGTGATGGCATCACGAGGCATCGCTCACTCGCAGATCTCAGGCTTCTTGAGGGGGATGTATATTGTCATAAGTGAGTGGAAGTAGGAGGGTGCTGAGCCTGTGGCTGTTCTATATGCAAGCATCAGTGTCTTGGACTTGATGGGAGCTGCAACCAGGAGCCAGTGCAGGGAGACAAAGAGGTGTGTGACATGGGCCCTTTTGGGTTCGCAGAAGACCAGTCGTGCCGTTGCATTCTGAATCATCTGTAAAGGTTTGATTGTGCATGATGGAAGTCCATTTAGAAGAGCATTGCAGTATTCCAGTCTAGAAATGACAAGGGCCTGGAAAAGAAGTTGTGCAACGTGCTATGTAAGGAAGGGCCTGATCTTTCAGATGTTGTGCAATGCAAATCTGTAGGATCGAGCAGTTTTTGCAATATGGTCTTTGAAAGTGAGCTGGACATCGAAAATTACTCCAAGATTTCTGACTGAGCTTGATGGGGTAATTGTTGATGAATCTATCTGAATTGTAAAATCATGTTGTAGAGTGACAGGGAAGACAAGAAGCTCAGTCTTTGCCAGGTTGAGCTGTAGGTGATGCTTTTTCATCCATGCCGAGATGTCCGCCAGGCAGTCAGAGATGCGTGCAGCTACCTTTGGATCATCTGGTCGAAATGAGAGATAGAGCTGTGTGTCATCAGCATAGCAATGTTAGGAGATACCATGTGCTTGTATGATGGGACCCAGTGAGGTAGTGTATGTGGAGGAGAGGAGTAGTCCAAGAACTGATCCCAGAGGAACCCCAGTGACCAGTTGATGTGATTGGAGTATAAGTTGAGTATTTCCAATTGTTAGAAATGAGAAGACCAGTACCTCCACCCTTCCTAACCTGACGGGGAGTGTGAGAGAAGTTGTTAGAGAGCGCAGCAGGGGTTGCGGAGTCTTCTGGACGAATCCAGGTCTCAGTCAGGCCCAAGATGCTGAGTGCAGTTTGGAAAGCAAAAATGGGAATAATATATGCTTTGTTGACCGCAGACTGACAGTTCCAGAGGCCCATAGAGAAAGGGAAGGGTAAAGAAGAAGAGGTGTAGATAGAACGCAGGTGAGCAAGATTGCATTGCCATCTGCGTTTGATGTAAGAGCATTTTTGTGAGACAACCAGAATGTATTGGAAACACATGATAGATGTGGGGAAAAGAGGATAGAAGTAGAAAGAGGAAATAGATAAAAAATAGGCGTATAAAAATAGACGTTAATATCACCGGAAGCGTCACGCGCACTTCAGTATGAATAACGTTAGTAAACAAACCCGCGCGTCTGCACCATACATTAACACAGACAGGCAGAAGTCATATTTAAATAGTCATTTTGCGGCTTAATATTTACAAATATTTGAAAAGACTCAAATTGACACAGGCAGAGTGAAAGACAGGATTTTTTTTCGATCAGGTAGGGTATAAGTTATTTCAAAACATTTTGGCCACTTTAAATATAGTGTATATAGGCCTACTATTATTTATCTCGTATGAGATGCATTTGGTTGTGCTGCAGTAAAAGTGTTTTATTGTAGAAGGATACTACGGTGATTATTTCTTCAGCACGCATCGTGAGCAGGACAAACAACAATAATATTAGTGACTATGACTCGGACTGTCATATACATAACATTATAATGAGAACACTATTATAATATAATATTAATATAATAAAACACTGTTAATTTCGAGTTTAGCTACCGTGTTTCTGCACGTTGTTGCATGAAGAACGCATTCACAAAAGGAGTTCATTCAGAGCCGGGCAGACACATTCACGTGCACTCGGGCCATTTTATGCAGATAGCCTGTAAAGTCGTAACATAAATGACGAAGCGTATTCTGTATGAGAGAAATTAGTTAAATCCCATTCATTAAAAAAAGGAGCTCTCATAAGCTTAATTTCACTGATCATCTTTAACGCACGCAGCTCAAAACAGAAATGCAGAACATAAGTAACTAAGGAATATAGCCGACATAACGTTATAATAAGAGCACTATTGAACATTTTTTTGTGAATTCTTAGGGTTTCGCTGACATGTAATGTTAACTATCTGTTTTTTTTTTCTCTAACAAGTTTTTTTTTTTTTTTTTTATTTATCAGTTAAACACAAAACTAAACATTTATTTCAGTACAAAAACTCATCAGAGTTCATATAAATAAATTATTTCAATCAGCATTACTTGGAAATCCTTTTGAATCCAACGAACATACTCCAACAATTTATATGAAGAAATTAACCATCTTATGTCGAAACAGTCTTATTTTATACAGTAAAATCACTAGTTCAAATACAGCGCTTCTTCACCTAGAGCAAACCAGTTAGGAACAGTCTTCTATACTCTTTACATCTCGGTCAATCAGTTAATCTAACGACCCCTACTGGGTAACTTTGAGTAACTACGATACTGCATATACTTTTAACAGTGCAAAAAGGTGCAAATCTCAAGGGGGTTACATCTACAATGTATTATAACTGTTATAAATATTCAAGGATTCAAGGTTTTATTCGTCATATACTCAATTATACAGAATATAATCAGTAGTGAAATGTAAGTCAGGTCAGGTCCGCTCAATGGACAGTGCAAAAAAAAATATAACACAACACAAGAGAATATACATATAGGTAAAAAATGTAAAAATAAAATAATAAGAAAAAGTTAAGAAGAATAAGATGTGCAATAAAATAAAATGTGCAGGATAGTATACTGTGGACTTAATAAATAATAATATAAGAAGGTATGTGCAAGAGGAGTGTGCAAACAGGTTGTAAAGGGTATATATATATATAGTAGCAATACGGATGATGGAAAGTAGTGAATATCTTACGGTTTATTAAATTGAGTCATGTTGATGTTTTTAGACCGAGTTTGAGTTTAGGAGTCTGATAGCCTAAAGGAAAACGAACTCCTCCTAAGTCTCTCAGTTTTTGCCATCATGAAAGCGCTTGCCAGGCGGCAGTAAAAAGAAAAGACGGTTACCAGGGTGATTTGAGACTTTGATGATTTTAGCAGCTCTGCTTTTGCAGTGTTTGAGGTAGATGTCCTGCAGAGAGGGGAGAGCAGACCCTGAGATGCGCTCAGCTAAGCGCACAACTCTCTGCAGAGCTTTGCAGTCCTGAGTGGAGGAATTTCCATACCACACTGAGATGCACTGAGTTAATACACTTTCTATGGCCCCGGAATAGAAAGATTCTATGAGGTGATACAACATTCATGAGGTGATACAATAAATAATACATTCCGAAATGCAGGCTTCACAGAAAGTGTTCCCAAAACCTTTTATTTTGGTTTTAACTATTCTTGTTATGAGGTGGAACCCCCCCCCCCAAAAAAAAAAACTAACAAACACAACAACAAAAAAATAATAATCAAGGTGTCAAGACATACAATAAGCATTGATAATGTTTCTCATCAAGACTTGACAAATTTAAGCCTTACTTGCTGTGGCTGAAATTGACAGACTGATCACTGAGGATTTCAAAGGTGATTGGCCGATCACCCATGCAGTACTTCCTCATCACCTCCATGCAGCAGTGCATAGTCTTGCGGGATGGTTTATTGTCATGGAACAGATCCCCACCCAGCAAAACAAAGTCAACCTGAGAGAAAAGAAGAGAAGCACTATAAAACAAATCGTATTAAAAATTGACAGGTGATGAGGAAAAAAAGCATAGTCTGTATACTGTACATTATACAGACATAAGCATCTAGAGGAGAGATGCAGAGAGGCATCTATGTATCAAGGTTGTGCGTGATTCAGAATTCAGATTCCAATAGAATTCTTAAATCATCTCAAGTCAAGTCATCTCAATTATCACCAGTAAAATATGGAGTACCACAAGGATCTGTCCTAGGTCCACTGCTATTTTCAATATACATGTTGCCCCTTGGTAATATTATTAGAAAATACGGGATTCGTTTCCATTGTTATGCTGATGATACGCAACTGTATATCTCAACAAGACCAGATGAAACTTCTAAATTATCTAAGCTAACGGAGTGTGTTAAAAATATTAAAAAATAAATTATCCTATTAAATTCAGACAAGACAGATATTACTTATTGAACTAAAAAAAACAGTAAACAGAATCTCTCGGATAACAATTTGCAACAAGACAGATGTCCTGCTACTTCCTATACAGTCAAAAATCTGTTATATGTTGGTGTTATATTAAACAGCAACTTATATTTTGAAAATCATATTTCCCATGTTACAAGAACAGCATTCTTCCATCTTAACTTATGTTAACATGTTAACTGTTTCTGATGCAGAAAATCTAGTTCATGTATTCATGACCTCTAGACTGGACTATTGTAATGCACTGCTAGGCGGTTGTCCTACATCTTCAATAAACAAGCTACAGATAGTACACAATGCTGCGGCTAAAGCCCTTATCAGGTCAAGAAAATATGATCATATTATTCCAATTTTACAGTCTCTGCGCTGGCTACCTATTAAGTTCGGCATGAGTTACAAAATAGTATTACTTCAAGATTTTATTAATCACATACACAATTATACAGGATATAACCAGCAGTGAAATGTAAGTCAGGTCCCCTCCATGGACAGTGCAATTATAAAATGAAATGTAAATATAAAATGTGCAATAAAATAAAATGTGCAGGAAAGTATACTGTAGACTTAATAAATAATAATATAAGCAGGGATGTGCAAGAAGAATGTGCAAACAGGTTGGGAGGTATATACTAAGGGTGGGAGAAAAAAAAATGTAATCGATGCATCGCGATTCTCTCTCCAACGATTCCGGATTAATTCTGAGAATTTCAGAATCGATTCTGAGCTTAGTTTTTAACCAGATGTGCGATGACACAGAGTTTGCTTTGGAAACTCACAGAGTTTCCTGTGGCTCAGTGGCAGAGCATTGTGTTAGAAGCGCAAAAGATTGTTGGTTCAATTCCCAGGGAACACACATACAGACAAAAAAATGTATAGCCTGAATGCACTGTAAGTCGCTTTGGATAAAACCGCCTGCTAAATGCATCAATGTAAATTCTGCTTGCTTACAATTCCTCACACAAATATACCACTCGAACCTTCCGTAAAATAATATTTCGGAAAGGTTGAAGCGAATTACAAGGACATTCACGTGCTTCATTGCACAGGATGCGCTGTGACTGAGAGACGCGCGCTTTGTTTGATATTACTCTTGAAGTGTGCAGTCTCGACCGTCTGTATTTTCCTTACAAATGCTCAACGAAGTCATCATTTATGTGGTTTGGAATGCAGTGGATTTATATATTTTATATATGAACCTCACTAACAGAAGGATGCTTTCAATTTCAAATGCGGACGGGCGCTTTGTGAATGTAGAGTAGACTGTTCGCGCATGCGGCTGTGCTCGACTCCATCTAACAAGTGGTTTAATGCACTTGCGTCTCAAAATGGTTTTATGATGCAAAATTAATGTAAACACAGACAGTTATGTCTTAAGGGATTAATTGGACAGGACAAACCACATTACTTATATTTCAAAAGAGATCCATGCGTGAATGCAGCTTAATAGATCTCCCGCTGTCTATGATGTCATGGTAAAAAACAACAGTACAGATGAAGAAAAATCACTCACAGTTCTTTAATGGAAAAGGTTCAGATAATCTTAAATACTGAAAGCCATCTTTGTTTGTTGTTTGTTATGTTTTTGCTAACTCCACCGACTACAATGTCCAGCAAAACGTCCAAATAATCCAAATCTGGTAAGAGAGTTTGTGGTGTGTTCTGACGAATGTTCAACAGTTTATTCCTGGTAAAACTGATCGTGTTTGAGAAACAAAAACAAGAAAAACTAATAAAAAACTTAAAAACACTGAAGAGCAAAGCATTGTAGCTGCCATGATGCCATCTTAGAAAAACATAAGTTAATCTATACCACTCACTGTTTATTATATAAAATGAAAAGAAACTCTGACCCCTTTTGTCACCTGTGTAGCAGTTCAAGTCAAGGTACATACAGGTGCTGGTCATATAATTAGAATATCATCAAAAAGTTGATTTATTTCACTAATTCCATTCAAAAAGTGAAACTTGTATAATGTATATATATTCATTCCACACAGACTGATATATTTCAAGTGTTTATTTCTTTTAATTTTGATGATTATAACTGACAACTAATGAAAACCACAAATTCAGTATCTCAGAAAATTAGAATATTACTTAAGACCAATACAAAGTAAGGATTTTTAGAAATCTTGGCCAACTGAAAACTATGAACATGAAAAGTATGAGCATGTACAGCACTCAATGCATGAAAGCCACAGATTGGGCTGAAAAGGGAAACGGGTGAACCACAGTGAAAATGTAAGGGCTTTTATGGCAAACTGTGATTTTGAGGTTGACGTACAGAGAACTGTGACTGCTATTGTCAAGAATGCAATGGAGAAACATGAGCACGGATCTATTTCTGCCATAGACATTCATCCTGTCCTGGCAGAAATACCTTCAAAAAAAACACAAATATGATGTTGGGTTGATTAAAGGTTGTGAACCAGTTGTAATCACTCCAAAGTCTGATTACAGGCCATGTCAATCGCAATATCCCCTGAAAAAGGAGGCATTGCGAGGGATCGAGCCAGTTTTTGAGTCTCTCCTGAAGGAGAAAGTGATCATTCCGTGTCATGATTCTCCAGTGCGAACTCCTATTTTTCCCGTGAAGAAAATAACATCTAACACAAGCGAACCCGTCACGTGGCGATTCGTTCAGGATCTGCAGGCTGTAAACTCAGCCGTTATTGCGAGAGCTGCTCGCGTACCTAATCCGTACACAATTTTGTCACAAATTCCGCAAAATGCAATGTATTTCACTGTGGTTGATTTGGCCAACGCTTTTTTTAGCGTCCCAGTGGAAGAAAAAAGTCAGTTTTGGTTTGCGTTTGATTTTGACAACAAAGGGTACACGTTTACCAGGTTAAAAAATGTGTCAGGGTTATTGCGAGTCTCCGACGATTTACAATGAAGTGCTCAGACGGAGCCTTGAACCGTTAATTCTGTCGAGCGGAACGGCGCTCTTGCAGTATGTAGATGATTTATTGATTTGTGCACGAGATGAGGCTACGTGCGTGGCTGACACTGTAACTCTCTTGAACCACCTGGCGCAGGAGGGTCACAAGGTCAGTCTAACAAAGCTGCAGTTTGTGAAGCAGGAAATAACTTTTTGGGTCATACTATAACACCAAACAGTAAAGCTATCTCTGAGAAACGAGTAAAAGCTATCAAAGATGTACCAAGACCAATAACAAAGAAACAATTGTTATCATTCTTGGGAATGTGTGCATATTGTCGAACGTTTATTCCAAATTATGCATTTCTTGAGAAGCCCTTGAGAGCCCTGACAACAGGGAAAGGGCTGAGGTCATGTGACAAGATTGAATGGCCCACAGAAGCACAGGAGGCTTTTGCAACCATGAAAATGCAACTGGCTCAGGCTCCAACGTTGGGCCTCCCTGCGATTGAAAGGCCTTTTACACAGATGGTAGACGAAAAACATGGATTTATGAGTTCAGTGCTCTTGCAAACCCATGGGGACAGATTACGGCCGGTCGCATATTTTTCAACAAAGCTTGATGCAGTGGCAGCAGGCTTGCCACACTGCCTGAGGGCTGTGGCGGCTGCTGAGCTGGCTGTACTGGCTTCAAGGGAATTTGTGGGGTATTCTGATTTGACTTTGATGGTCCCACACGCAGTCTCCATGATTTTGCAAGAACAGAAAACGTCACATTTATCAACAGCCCGATGGCTGAGGTATCACACGATTTTGCTTGACATGTCAAATGTAACAGTGAAAAGATGCGCAACTTTGAATCCTGCCACACTTCTCCCTACAGAGGAGGATGGAGAGGAACACCATTGCTGTCTATCAGTGTTGGAACAGGTGTGTACACCACGTCCAGACCTGTTGGACACACCTTTAGAGAACTGTGACAATGTCCTCTTTGTGGATGGGTCGGCGTCCAAAGATCCACAAACAGGCCTGAATAAGGTTGGTTTCGCGGTGACCACTGAATTTGAAGTCGTAAAGTCTGGCAAAATGCCATCAAATTATTCGGCTCAGGCAGCTGAATTGGTTGCTCTGACAGAAGCGTGTAAACTTATGGCAGACAAATGTGACAATTTACACAGACTCGCGTTATGCTTTTGGGGTCACACATGATTTTGGTGCACTTTGGAAGCACAGACATTTTTTGAAGTCGGATGGACATCCGATATTAAACGCATCTCTTGTGTCTGAGCTTTTGGAGGCAATTCTTTTGCCAGACGAGGTCGCGATCTGTAAATGCGCAGCGCACACTAACGATAAAAGTTTTATCTCCACAGGAAACGCAAGAGCAGACGCGGCGGCGAAGGCCGCGGCAGCACAGGAGACAAAAGAAACGACTTGTGCTTTAGTATCTGTGACTAACCCTGATATTTCCCCTTGTTTACAAAGTATGCAGACTTTTTCCACAGGAGCAGAAAAACAAAAATGGAGGTCGTCTGGCTGCAGCCTCCAGGGGGGTGTATGGATGAGTGTTGATGACATTCCTTGTTTGCCCAAACACTTCTTTCAGCATTATGCTAAGTTGACACATGGGTTGGATCATGTGTCAAAGGGGTGTATGATAATGCAGATGAAAGAATTATGGTTTACAAAGGGGTTTACAGTGTTTGCTGAAATTTTTGCAAAAGATGTGTCACTTGTAATACACACAATGTGGCTAGAGGGATAAAAACACCCTTAGCATCTCAACCAGCACCGGCAGGTCCATTTGAATATCTAATGATGGATTTCATCGAATTAACCCCTTGTGGGAAACAGAAACACTGTCTGGTGATGGTTGACATGTGGTCAAAATGGGTTGAGGCCTTCCCAACCTCGAAACAAGATTCGGCAGCAGTGGCAAAGGCCCTGTTAACCGAGATTGTTCCGAGATGGGGAATTCCAAGAAAAATCAGTTCTGACAATGGCAGACACTTTGTCAATGATGCAATAAAGCAGGTGGGTCAGTTATTGGGAATTTACATGAGAACACACTGCAGCTACGCGCCCTCATCAGGAGGGGCAGTAGAGAGACAGAACCAGACAATCAAGAACAAATTAGCGAAATGCTGTGAAGAGACGGGTCTGACTTGGCTTAAAGCCCTCCCAATCGTACTGATGTACATGAGAATGAGAAAAAAGAGTGAAAACAAACCTGAGCCCATTTGAAATTTTGTTTGGTAGGCCACCATTCATGGGCATAGAAGGGGGTAAACAAAGGCTGCCATCAACGGATGTGTGTGAGAATGACATGTTGAATTACTGCAAAGAAATGTCTTGTCTGTTATCAAATATTTCTGTGCAGGTAAAAGCTGCCCAGGGGAAGGTTGCTGAGAAATTCCTGCACGAGGTCAGACCTGGCGATTTCGTGGTGATTCGTGATCACAGGAGAAAGAGCTGGAAATCGAAAAGGTGGCTTGGGCCTTTCCAGGTGCTTCTGGTGACGCACATGGCGGTGAAGGTTGCAGAGAGGGCTACGTGGGTTCACGTAAACCATTGCAGGAGGGTGCCGCCCATTGCGGAGGCGGAGCAATCGCTGGAGGAGGTTCAACGCGAGTGTCAATAAATGCTAAGATCCAGTTTGAAAAAACCCTTGCATTGCAGCTGTGTGTTTAGGCGGAACCAGATATCAGCAGCAAGGAGGAGACTGGAGGGAGGAGGCAACTTTGATTGCGCAAACGGCATCCGGGTGGACACCGTAATCAACAGAACAGATAAGACTCTTAGTGCTTCAAAAAAAAAACAGTACTTTCTCACATTCTCTGGTCATAACAGCACCTGTGATTCAGAGTAACTGAGAGAATGGAGCGTCCAAGACCGTGGCACCCATTCAGAATGCCAGGAATGTGTGGCCTGTTTAAGACCACATGCATAATGACTTTGTTGTCAGTAACAATTTGCTTGGTAATACTACACTTCACAACAGGTCTGAAGGTGTTACCAACAGGAGATCAGACCAACAATATGATGACACAAGTAGCGGAAGTTACAGTGAAATGTGTTAATTGAGTTATGATGTTTTTTTTTTCCTATTTTCTTCCTGAGAATGATTGATATGTAAAGAAGGTTAGAAGCAGCAGTTATCCGTGTTACGAGATGACGTACAAGGAGAGGGGTTGAAACTGAGGGATTTTTTACATACTTTTAATATTTACATTTTATATTACAGAAGTAACTCAACGGTGATAAATTGATATGTTTATTTCCTACTATGAACTATACTATTTCTTGTTTATACTATGGTGACTGAGGGTTCGGTTTAGGCCGAGAATGCAACAGCAGTGCCTGTCCATTCAGCCCGGCTATAGAATAAAGTCTTTACTCTGCATGCTAAACATTTAGGGTCTGACCCAACAAAAACAGCCTAAGCATTTTTCAAAAACTTACTTCACAGGTTCAAGGAGAGTGATCATTTATGTGAAAATCAGAGATGAAGAGTATAAGTGTGATGTAATGACTTGTATTTATTATTATTTTCACTATTATTATTACAATGTTTGATTAATCAGTTATCAGAGAATGATAAAAAGGGAGGAGTTGTAAAGGAATTTTTCCTTTACATGTATTGATCTTTAGTGAAACATAGATTCAAGATGTATGCCTCATATGTTTTCTCACTTGCAGTGAGAAAACACTTTGTGTGATGAGTTACGATGAGAGAGGTAAAGAAAAGCAGACGGTTGAGAGGTCATCATGGGGGCATTTACAACTTATAGCCTGGGGGTCAAGGGGGCATTTGCCTCCCTTTTCTAGTATAACCATGAATAGATAAACAACCTGGTATCTCTCCCTGTAGGGGAGGGGAGAAAGGAGGCCTTGAAGGAAAGAACTATAAAACAGGCTGGCACTGCTCTTCCTTATCTCTCCTCACTGACTCACTTATGTGTATTGGTGACGAGGATCTCTCTTGCAAGAGAATAAATACTTTTATTACTATAATTTGGACTCAGAGTTGTCTCTTACTCAGTGATGATGTTTGTTTGAAAGAAATTGCCACAACACTAGCACTTTAGATACAGTTGCTCCTTTACGCTTAAGGAAGATCAAAGAAAACAGTCTGACTCCGTGGTATAATGAGCACACTCTCACCCTAAAGAGAGCAGCCCTGAAAATGGAGCGCAGCTGGAGGAAAACTAGAGGTATTTCAACATCTCCAGGACGCTACGCTCCATCTGACTAGTAAGCCAATTCTCAAATAACTGCTATGACGACTTTTATTCAATCCACTTAAATCCTGCTTGTCGCTGATGCATGTTTTGAGTTTGAGCTTCGTCAAGTCAATTATTTATTGTCTATTTTCTATCTTAAAATCCAATTTTTTACACCCTCATTTTTGTTTCTATAACATGTGAATATATCCCCGATTGCATTCTGCAACGAAAATAATCAGAGCGCCTTGTTATCGCAAGTTTTATTTTGATTTCCCGAGTCCGCTACTAGCTTATAGCCCGTTAGCATAGCAGACGCGGGTGCCGCTAACACAGCTAATACCCTATTCGCGCGCACACACACACACACATTTACCATTGTTTCACTGTTACTTGCTTTAATGACGGATTTGTGTCTACCTTTGAGTGCAGGTGAGAACACGTTCGAGCTGCATTTGGTGCAGCTGGAGCTGGAGGCCGTGGAGAGACGGATCCACGAGCTGCTTGGGAAGCAGGCCCAGCTGAGGAAATAGAAAGCAATGCTGGAAACATCCCGGCCTGACGCTCACAAGTCCGGGGTAAGTATGCATCGCGCTGCTAATACTCCCACCACCTCGACTCCGTGTGTTTCTCTGCACAGGCCCCGTGCACCCGGGATGCGATCTTCCCAGATGTCCTTCACTCTGGCGCCGGGAAACCCAGGACCCTGGGTGCAGCAGCGGAAGATGCGTTCCAGGCCCCGGTCCCCCTACAGTCTTCGAGATCTCCTCCCGTAACCGCTTTGCTCCTCTCTGAGCGACGGAACGTGATGCTGTGATCATCGGAGACTCAATCGTCCGTGCTACGTTAGCTGAAGTTAAAGTGCACATTCACTGTTTCCCTTGTGCTCGTGTTCTTGATGTTTCTGCGCAGATACCCGCGATCCTGAAGGATGATGAGAGCGTTGCAGCTGTTGTGATTCACGCGGGGGTTAACGACACCAAGCTGCGGCAGACGGAGACACTGAAGAGGGACTTCAGGAGCCTGATCGAGATCGTACGCAGCACATCGCCCGAAACGACAATCATCGTGTTAGGACCTCTTCCCACATATCGACGAGGACACGTTCAATAGACTGTTTGCTTTAAACGAATGGTTGTTGACATGGTGTAAAGATCAGAAACTGCTCTTTGTTAATAATTGGAATCTTTTTTGGGAGCGTCCTAGGCTTTTCCGTGCTGATGGCCTGCACCACAGCAGAGTCGGAGCGGAACTCCTGTCGGACAACTTCTCCAGGACGCTACATCTGACTAGAAAGCCAATTCTCAAAAAGCTGCTATTATGACTTTTGTTCTACCCACTTAAATAATAGAGGTACGTGCAGTGTCCATCTATACAGACTGTGTCTGTTCCCCGAATAGTAAGGTCAAAATATAAATTTAATGCAGGATCTAGAAAAAATCTGATCGTGATTAAACCAGAAAAATGCTAAATAAATGAACAAAAACAATTTTTAAAACTTGGGCAACTAAATATCCGGTCACTCACACCGAAAGCAGTTATTGTAAATGAAATGATCACAGATAATAGTTTTGATGTACTCTGTCTGACTGAAACCTGGCTTAAAACAAATTATTATTTTGGTCTAAATGAATCTACTCCACCAAGCTACTGTTATAAGCACGAGCCTCGTCAGACTGGTCGTGGCGGCGGTGTCGCAACAATATATAGTGATATTCTCAATGTTACTCAGAAAACAGGATACAGGTTTAACTCATTCGAAATACTTATGCTTAAAGTTACACTGTCAGATATGCAAAAGAAATCTGTCCTATCTCTTTCTCTGGCTACTGTGTACAGACCGCCAGGGCCATATACAGATTTTCTAAAAGAATTTGCAGATTTCCTCTCAGACCTATTGGTTAATGTTGATAAAGCACTAATTGTTGGAGATTTTAACATTCACGTTGAAAATACAAATGATGCATTAGGACTTGCATTTACTGACCTAATAAACTCTTTTTGTGTCAAGCAAAATGTCACCGGGCCCACGCATCGTTTTAATCATACACTAGATTTAATTATATCGCATGGAATTGATCTTACTGATATAGATATCGTACCTCAAAGTGATGATGTTACTGACCATTTCCTTGTATCGTGCATGCTGCATATTAATGATTTGAACTATATGGCTCCGCGTTATTGTCCAGGCAGAACTATTGTTCCAGCCACTAAAGACAGATTCACCAGTAACCTGCCTGATTTATCTCAACTGCTCTATGTACTAGGGGTATAACGATTCATCGATATGGATCGATATGATATATGATGATAAGATTTATCAATGCCACGTGTAAAATATCGATATCTGTAGTATAAAAAAGTCACATTTTTTTTGGCACCATCCACATTTTCACCTAATGTCCGTCTATGCATTACAGCCAACGCGTGTATTCTAGGGATGGGCATTTTAAGCAAAAGTAATATTCGATAATCGCTGGGTATTATTCGATTACTATTCGAAAATCGCACCCCTCCCGCGCATGTACACGCGCACACACACACACACACACACACACACAGAGAGAGAGAGAGTGAGAGAAACTATTCAGGCTTTCAATCTGTAAGATAAGTTTAATTAATTAGAGAATAGTCTATCTTAACCTGAGCCAATTAATGGTCGTAACTTATGATTGCTGAAACATTAATATAACATAACCGAATGAGGCATTTATTAACAGAACAGTCCCTCGATTATCAACTGCTCATAAGGTTAGGACATTTCTATTTAAAAAATTAGCATGAACATTCATATTATAAAAAAACGTAACCGTTTGATTAATTAATTAATGAATATTAGGCTTAAAACATATTACGCTAAACAGAATATCATTCTTAAAACATTACGCGCTAAAACATATTGTGAACAGCCTGAATGACGGCACTTATGTAAACATTAATTTTAACGTCTGTCATAACAATAACCTATTTCATATATATATATATATATATATATATAATTTATTTGAATTAGCGAGAGAGAGAGAGGGGTATGAAAGTTGCGCGTGCATGTGCACCTGTGCAGCCTGAATGACGGCACTCATTATGTGAACATTAATTTTAACATCTGTCTTCATAACAATAGCCTATTTCATATATTAAATGAACATGTTCACATGCTCTGGAAGAAGACGGGAGTGCAATCTGTTCACAATTAGTCCGGGGAACTTTTAATTGAAACGAGGGAATGAATATAGAGCCCTGCAGCTTCTCAGAATTCTCCGCCTGAGTCCGAACAGAGCCCGTGTCTCTCTCTCACTCTATCTATCTCCTCTCCGTTAAAAAGCTGCTGTTGCAGCCATTAAAATAGTTCCGTTTGGTTTTTAATAGCAAAGTGGTCATTAATTCGTTTAGTTTCTTTATTAATTTAATTCATAAATATGATTGGAACTTTTTATGCTTGTTAAATTCAAGTTTTTGTTTTTTTAAATACCAAGCGGCCAGCGCAAGTTTGATCAGTTTATCTTTCTCAAATAAATAAATAAATAAATAAGATTAATGTCATATTTTAAGAATAAAGTCAAAATTACAATAATAAAATCATGTTACATTGCGTGAAGTTAAAGTGAAAATTACACCAGTATAATCCGCCAATAAAAAAGAAAGTCTGTGGCATCCAACCTGTAATTCTTCACATTTAACACGAAAAACAGCACAAATCTTTTTTACATAAATATGTATGGTTATCAACCAGTGGAATATTACATTATTCATTCAACAAAAAATTTGAATGCAGCGAGCTCGTCACAACTTCATAAGTAGGAAACAGGATGTTTCAGATAGCACGTGAAGGTGGCAGATAAGTGTTCTGGCTCAGCGCAGTGGAGTGCATCTTTTGTTAACTTTGTGGTTTATTATTTTGAGTTGTTTGGGACGCTGTAACTAATGGCCCTCTCACTATATATTGCTTAACAGGTCTATTGTTCACGCAATCAGGCTGCACGTATCAGAAGTTCCGTGATCCGGCGCGGTTAGCGCTCGCACTACATGTGTGCCGTGCCGGAGTCCAACTGAACCGCACTCTGGCCCACCTCTTACTGTGCGTTCACACCGGATGCGGCGAGAGCGTCAAAGTGGCCGGAAGTCATTCATTTTCAATGAGAGCCGGCGACGAACTCCGGCGAGAGCGGCGCGGCGCATTTTGGGTCCGATGAGAGCATCGAGGAGAGTTGAAATCAGGTCAAATTTATGATAATGAGCTATGACGCGGTTGGGCGGCAACCAATCAGAATGTAGAAGTCCTCCGCTTGAAAGGATTCCAGAGAACGCAGCCCGTAAACTTTGGTTCCGACCACATTAGTTCCCAAGCAAAATGGAGGAGAAGTTAATAATTGCTGTGGCTGGTTTCCCGGTCATATATGACGTGTCTCTGTTTGCGTACAGGGAAATAAATAACATCCAGCCGCAGCTCCTGCACCAGCCGGTGATATTCCCCAAGCTGCTGACGGGCTTGGAGAATGTCATGCACCCACATTGATCGCTGACGTCTTCTCCGCAGGTAGAGCTATGCCACACCAAACGCAACAACTTGATTATCCATCGTGATGTGAATTTGATAAGGCGCGCAACACTATTTATAGGGGACATTTTCCCGCTAGAATGTTTGTTTTTCAGCGGGAATTCAATTTATTTGTTCAAAACAATACCGAGGCTAGTAAATGTCTCCTAATAATGTTGAAATTAGACTAGCACTTAACCATGAACACAAATCCACACCACACAAATGGCTTTTAATTGGTTTATTTAGTTAGCAAACATGTAACTACAATAAAATTCTTTACATCGATCAATTTCTCACTTTCACATTTAAAATATTTCATGAGGTTAACTTATACCCCTACTTGTCCTCAGTCTGCACAAGATCAACAAGCTTGTTTGCTTTGCGGCCCCTTTAAATACAAGACAAGCATACGATCTACGTCACAGCGTCAGAGCTTCCACAAATCTTTCTACAGCGTTGCTGGCAGGGCGGCCAGGGCGACTTTTGACACTCTCGCCGCGTCCGGTGTGAACGCACAGTTCCAGGGCCTGCTAAACAAACTGCGCCTGAGCACGGCACGGAGCGATCACATCAGTCAAACGAACTGGGCTTTGGGGCTCAAAAGCGCTCGGGCACGGTTCAAAACACCCAGTGTGGGTACACCTTTAGAAAATAATCGCATAACCTAATCGATATTCTATAATTAAATTGACTAATCGAATATTCTAATATCGTTTGTTGGCAGAACAGTCGAGCACTGTGTGAGAAGTTTTCCGCGCACACATCTGAAACACGCGGAGCCACTGATCTAAGCTTGGCCACCCTGCTCAAAACTGCAGTTTTTGTCCCATTTTTCTTGACAAGAAATGCCTTTATTAAGATCCTTTATTAAAAAATGTATTTTTTTTTTATCCAAATCAAGCGGGAGACTTTTCAGGCATGTGCTTCAGCGGGAGTCATTTTTTGGAGGTATTGGCAAATATCTTATCGCTGGGTATGAGAATCGATATTGTATCGAATCGTGACGAACCATCTGATTTACACCCCTACTATGTACCCATAACTACAGATGAACTAGACAAAATTACTAGCAACATGGGAACTATCTTCTCTAATACGTTAGAAACTGTTGCCCCCATCAAATTAAAAAAGTTAGAGAAAAACTTGCTGCGCCATGGTACAACAGTTATACCCATTCTCTCAAGAAAGAAACTCATAATCATGAGCGCAAATTGAGAAAAACTAACTTGGAAGTCTTTAGAATTGCGTGGAAAAACAGTATGCCCAGCTATAGACAGGCTCTAAAAGCTGCCAGGACTGAGCATATCCGCAAACTCATAGATAATAACCAAAACAATCCAAGGTTTTTAATTAGCACAGTGGCTAGATTAACAAATAAACAGATGTCACCCGATCTAAATATTCCCTCACAGTTTAATAGTAATGACTTTATGAATGTATTTACTGATAAAATCGATCACATCAGAAATACAATAACAAATGTAGATTCTACAGCACTTAGTACTTCGGCTTCATTCATCGCACCCAAAGAAAAACTGCATTGCTTTACAAATATAGGACAGGATGAGCTAAATAAACTTATCACTGCATCTAAACCAACAACATGTTGTAGAGAAAGATGATGGAAGAACAGCACATTGTTAATGACTTTTTATCCTTTCACTGCAAATATTGAGATGGTGACCTGATCTACGCTAATAATCCTGGCACAACCTCAGAGCCCCTCCTCCTTTGGAAGCAAAAGCGCGCGCTTGTTCTCGTCGAAGAGAACAAAGGAATGCGATATACATAGAGGATTCCTGACATTCATTTAACTCATGGCTGTTGAAACCATCTACACAAGAAACATATGGATATTAATGTTGTACTCTGCCTCTCATATGTTTAGTGTGGATGTGAAATATTTAGAATGTGGAATGCTATTTAATCTGTGCCTTATAGGGTATCCCATGATATTTTCTTTTCTTACTCTATAACGGATTAATGTTCTCTGTAAAGTTGTAGCGTGTTTGAATTCATATGGACGGGCACAAAAAATTATTAATCAGTGATGCGACAGATGTGGTGATTATTATAAATGGGTAAACATGGTAAGAGTTTAATACTTGGGTAAAATGTTATTTTTTGTCTCATGAAAGTGTAACGATGGTATGGGCGGGGCTCCGCCCCACACGGACACTGATTCAAGGTCAAGGTTTCTTTATTTGTCACATAATAAATTATACAGGGTATAATCAGAAGTGAAATGTAGATCAAATCAGGTCCGCTCAGTGGACAGTGCAAAAGAATAAAAATTGAATAAAAGTAACACAACACAAGAGCATATATATATATATATATATATATATATATATATATATATATATATATATATATATATATAGTAAAAGGGAGAAATAAAGAGTAAAATGTACAATGGAATAAAAAGTGCAAAACAAATAAGATGTGCAAAAACAGTATATTGGGACTTAATAAATAGTACTATGAACAAGAGGGATGAGAGGGATGTGCAAACGGGTTGTACCAGGTATGTACACATAGCAGCAATACAGAAGATGGTAAATGTAAATGAGTCTTGTAAATGTTTATGAAACTGAGTTTGTGTTAAGGAGCCTGATGGCCTGAGGGAAGAAGCTCCTCCTCAGTCTCTCCGTTTTTGCCATCATGCTCCTGAAACGCTTGCCAGATGGCAGTAAACAGAAAAGATGGTTGCCGGGGTGGTTTGAGTCCTTGATTATTTTAGCAGCTCTGCTTTTGCAGCGTTTGAGGTAGATGTCCTGCAGAGAGGGGAGAGCAGACCCTGAGATGCGCTCAGCCAGGCGCACGACTCTCTGTAGAGCTTTGCAGTCCTGGTTTGAGGAATTACCATACCACACTGAGATGCACTGAGTCAGTACACTTTCTATGGCCCCTGAATAGAAAGTTTTCACGATTGCTGGTGAGACCCTGAATTTCCTCAGCTGTCGTAGATGGTACAGTCTTTGCCTGGCTTTCTTAACCTGAGTCTGAATGTGTGTAGTCCATGTCAGGTCCTCGGAGATGTTTACACCGAGGTACTTGAAGCAACTCACCCTCTCCACAGGGGTCCCACTGATCATAAGAGGAGTGTAGGGCCGCTGCTGTCTCTTCCTGAAGTCCACGATCAGCTCCTTAGTTTTGCTCACGTTCAGAGAGAGACAGTTGTCCTGGCACCATGATGTGAGTCTCTCTACCTCATCCAAGTATGCAGCCTCATCATTGTTGTTAATGAGGCCCAGAACCACAGTATCATCAGCAAATTTAATGATGGAAGTGGAATTGTGAGAGGACACGCAGTCGTGGGTGTATAGAGAGTATAGCAAGGGACTCAGGACACAGCCCTGAGGGGCTCCTATATTCAGGGTGATGGAGTTGGAGGTGAACTGGCTGACTTTCACCACTTGTGGTCTGGCGGTGAGGAAATCTTGAATCCAGTCACAAAGTGAAGAGGTTATGCCGAGGTCTGAGAGTTTAACTGCCAGCTTGGTGGGGACTATAGTATTAAAAGCGGAGCTAAAGTCAATGAATAGCAGCCTTACATAGTTGCCATTTTTACTGTCAATGTGTGTGAGGGACGAATGCAGGACCTGTGAGATGGCATCATCAGTAGACCTATTTGGCCGATAGGCAAACTGAAGAGGGTCCAAAGTAGCGGGGATGGAGGAGCAAATGTGTTTCTTTAAAAGTCTCTCAAAAACCTTCATGACTGTCGATGTGAGGGCAACTGGACGATAGTCATTCAGGGAAGAGGGTTTACTGTTCTTAGGCACAGGGATTATGACAGATTTTTTAAATGGGGTGGGAACAACAGAGGTAGCGAGGGACTCATTAAATATGGATGTAAACAAACCAGCAAGCTGATCAGCACAGGACCTCAGAACGCGGCCAGTAATCCCATCGTGTCCTGCTGCTTTCCTGACGTTCACTCTCTTTAGTTCCCTTTGAACCTCGTCCTCCGACAGAGTGAATACATGATCATTGCTGCTCTGTCTCTGCTCTGACGCGCTGATCGGCAGAGTCGCGCCGCCATTTCCTTCAAAGCGGCCGTAGAAAGTGTTTAGCTCTTCGGCCAGCAACGGATCCGCTTTCACCTCTGCAGAGGAGTTGTTTCCAGAGGAACAGATGGTCTTCAGTCCCTGCCACATGCGTCGAGTCATTGAGCTGGAAATGTGACTCAATTTTCTCACTGTACCGGCGTTTTGCGGCTCTAACTGCCCGACGGAGAGAGTAGCATGATGCCTTGTACTCACTCATGTTTCCTGACAAAATACCGGCGTTGTATGCGACAGTGCAATGGTTAACCGCATCACGGATTGTTCTGTCCACTCATGGTTTCTGATTTGAGAAAGTCTTCATTGTTACCGTTTCAGTGGCCTGTTCGGTTAGTGTGGAGACAAAGCTCAATGCTACCTCCGTGAATTCGCTGACGTCAGATGAACTCGCCCGGAACATGTCCCAGTCGACGTCATCAAGAGACGCCTGTAGCGTGGCTTCAGAGTGCGAGGACCAGCGTGTCACTTCCTTCTCCACCGGGGAGCCTGAACTATCCGTTGTTTGTATTCCGGTGTGAGGAAAATGGCGACATGGTCTGATTTTCCTAAAGCCGGCAGTGAGTGGGCTTTGTAGGCATTTTTGAACTGGGTGTAGCAATGATCGAGAGTATTCAGTCCTCTGGTTGGACAGGATATATTCGAACAGCCACCTGTGGGCGGATCCAAATCGGACTGTTTAAAACACAAAGCGCGAGTGCTAGATCGCTCTCTTTTTGGTGTCTCTTCCTGTTCTCGCAACTCGCCCTCCAACTCGCACAAGGACGACCCGGACGGTCCGCTGGACTCTCGCCTTAACACCGGCTGAGACAAACTATCTAGGCAAATCAAAGACTTTGTAAAAGCCGTAACGTCGCAGAACCAGCAGCGTAACGACGCTTTCCATCACAACGCAGAACCAGCATCAAATAGCCTCCGTGATTCCAACACGGCTCCCCGGTGACGTCACGCAACAGCGACGCGAGCCAGCAGAGGTTCCCAGAGCAACACGTGGAAACCCACGTGGAAACTAAACCAAAGACCCAGCCTGCTTAACCACCATAAAGCAAGTATCTTAAACTAAGTTTTTATCCTGACTGAATTGGTGAATAGATCTGAATGCAGAAAGGGGCAATGTCTCCTTCGTGAACTTCCCTTTTTGGTTGTAGTTGTGCAATAGCAAAGAAGGCTATTTTAACCTCCTTCTGAGGTTACTCACGAAATTCCCGTATGAATGTGTGTGTTCGTTTTGTGTTTTATTAGTTAGTCCATGTAGGTTAGAATATTAGTATTGTAAATAAACCTTGCTTCATTTTATAAAGTATTGTCTCTGGGATGTGATTTTTCAAGTATTGTATCCTTCTTGCCATAAAGAAAACGTTACCTGGCTCAGAGCTGAGAAAGATTATTAATCTCGTTTTATTGCTACCGTTGGCCACGAGGCAAGAGAAGTGAAATTGTTAAAGATATACTGATGCTAATACTCGCTGGACAAGTCTTTAACACTGTATAATCATAAGTGAAATATTAATATTACATTAATCAAAGCAATATTGAATATTTAATAATTAATTCCCGGAGCTGAAACAATAGCTCCTTTTAATAATGCATTACAATGTTTATTAGATCCTGTACCCACTAAATTATTGAAAGAGTTGTTACCTGTAGCAGAATAACCGCTTCTCAATATTATTAATAGAGATCGACCGATATGGGGTTTTTCTATAGCCGATGCTGATGTTTAGAGGTCAGGGTCAGCCAATGGCCGATATGTGCTGCCGATTTTTAGGTCCGATATCTTGAAGTTTTCCCCTTAATTTGCATACTAAAATATCACACTAATAATAAGTGGATGCACAACATTTCTAAACTTAACATCATTTACTGAACACTGACTTCAACCATCTCTCGAATCTTAATTTTGTGGACTGCACTGTTTTCAAATTAAAAATGTATTCAAACAAATCAATAAACTGACCAAGTATTAAATAAATAAAAGAGATAATAAAAAAACTAAAAACTTTCAATCATTTACATAAAAGTTTTAGAGCATTTATCAAGCAGAATTTTTCAAGTTTGTTGGAACATAAATGTTAACTTAAATATACATTTAAATAAAATAAATACAACTTTATAAATAAAAATCAATTAAACAGAAAAAAAATAAAAAATAAATAATAGTAGTGCTGCAAACATAGCAACCAGCAACATTGTGTTTGGTATAAATGACACAGAACATCTAAAGTGCATTCTAACTTTCACCTTTGCACAACTTTACCAAACTTCAACTTGCATTTTTATATCAAACAAAATCCTCAAGCAACCAACTGTGAATGCACTTGACTTAGTAGCAACAAAAATCTCTTAGTGCAAATAACATGGCAGCAAACCCCTCATTTTTGAGTGAAGGAAATTATGTAAACATTACAGAACAATAAATAACAATAGAATGTTCTTTAATTTTAACTCAATTGCAGTCCCTGAGTCTTCCTCACTCTACCCATCTTCCATTGAAAGTTCTCAGTATTCCCAGTTTAAGAATGGCAGGTTGTCATGCACGTTATTTCTCTGCTGTATATGTTAGCTTAAGACATAACCGACTGTGTTTACCAGAATACTTGCCAAAACGGGTATTTTAACAATGTTGTGTATGTATCCGTCCGTTGAGGCGTTATCTGAAACGCGGTATCTGAATCGCGCTCCTCTCTCTCTCTGCACGCTTGCGCTTCAGTGTGTGGGGCAGCGGCTGAGCACAGAAAACGGAGCGCAAGTCCCGAAACACGTGCAAATGATACACTTCATTCTATGGTGGTTAAATTTATCAGTTAATCCGCGAATCACATGCATGCCGAACCGTGGGGACTAGTCCGTACGGATCATCTACGATCCATTGCACCCCTAACCAAAACCATTCACTGTGTTGTTTTTGTTGTTAACAGATTGGACAGTGTTAAACCCTTAGTGATTTCTGACATGCTTGAAGGTTAACATTAGACCGGTTTAATGAGGATAATAACTGTGCGACGTATAGACTATATATAGTCGTTGGTTGGAACACGTCACTTTATTAGGCTGATGTCCATTTTGATTCGCGTTACACAGTTGATGGAAACACACACAGATGCGCATATTCTTGAGCTGAATTTTCATTAATGCAAAAAAGTTGGATGGAAACCCGGCTATTGTCTGCATCAAACAATGCTTCTGAACAAATGCCATACACCGTTCTGAGCTGCTCCAGGACAGCTCTGTGTCTCCGAGCACGGTGCTGTCTGTGAGCGGGTGTTTGTGAGAGCGGCTGCCTTCACCACCCCAAGCACAAAGCGAAATTCTCTGACTAAGGAAAAATAAAAAATAACTTATAACATTGGGGCTAATATGTTAGCAAGCAAGCTGCTGATAGTTTTCGACTACAGTCCTTAAAGTTAACTGCAAGTAAGCGAACCTTCAACCAGCTGTAGCATTATGCCAGTTCCCGACGGTTCTGTACTATTAGTTTTTTCTTTCACTGAGTGAAGCAACACTTCATAGTTTACTAGTAATATATAGTAAATATATGGCCATAGGACTTTGAAATATCAGAATTTAAGCCTTGCCTTTATCTACTAGGACTGTTGTTGAATCTTCCAAAAGTTTTGGCTTGGGGTCCTTCACATGCAGCTGCGCACGTTCCACCGCACCAATAACAAGGGCTGCCCGTGGACGTGCCTGACTTTAAATCGACGCTACTAAACACAGATATCGGCCGATGCCGATATATTAAAAAATGACAAATATCGGTCGACCTCTAATTATTAACACCTCGTTATCTTTAGGTCACGTCCCAAAACCATTCAAGCTGGAGGTTATTAAGCCTCTTATTAAGAAACCAAATCTAGATCCTTGTGAACTGGCAAATTACAGGTCCATTTCAAATATTCCGTTTATGTAAAAATTTTTAGAAAAAGTAGTGTCTGCTCAAATGTACTCCTTCTTGCTAAAAAATTAGATCTATGAAGAATTTCAATCAGGTTTTAGGCACCGCCATAGCACAGAAACTGTACTTGTTAAAATTACAAATGACTTGCTTCTTGTGTCAGACCAAGGCTGCATCTCATTTTTTCTTCAGTTTTACTTGATCTTAGTGCTGCGTTCGACACTATAGATCATGACACTACATTGATTACAAAACTATACAGGTATTCAAGCGCACTCTTTAAGATGGTTTAGATCCTACCAGTCCGATCGCTACCACTTTGTTTATTTAAACGGGAAGGCATCTCAATTATCACCAGTAAAGTGTGGAGTACCACAAGGATCTGTCCTAGGTCCTCTGCTATTTTAAATATACATGTTGCCCATTGGTAATATTTAATTATTAGAAAATACGGGATTGTTATGCTGATGACACTCAACTATACATCTCAACAAGACCAGATGAAACTTCTAAACTAAGTTAACGGAGTGTGTTAAAAATATAAAAGATTGGATGACCAATAATTGTCTCCTATTAAATTCAGATAAGACAGAGATATTACTTATTGGACCTAAAAACAGTACAGAGAATATCTTGGATCACAATTTGCAACTAGTGGGATGTACTGTTACTTCCTCTACAGTCAAAAATCTGGGTGTTATATTAGACAGCAACCTATCTTTTGAAAATCATATTTCCCATGTTACAAAAACAGCATTCTTCCATCTTAGAAACATAGCCAAGCTACGGAACAAGTAAACTGTTTCTGATGCAGAAAGATTAGTTCATGCATTCATGACCTCTAGACTGGACTATTGTAATGCACTGCTAGGTTGTCCTGCATCTTCAATAAACAAGCTACAGATAGTACAAAATGCTGCAGCTAGAGTCCTTTCCAGGTCAAGAAAAAATGATCATATTACTCCAATTTTACAGTCTCTGCACTGGCTACCTATTAAGTTCCGTATCAGTTAAAAAAATATTATTATTTGCCAATAAGGCCCAAAATGATTTAGCTCCTGCGTACCTAACTAATCTTCTATCACGCTACAATCCAACCCGCTCCCTAAGGTCGCAAAACTCTGGACTCTTGGTAGTACCTAGGATAGCAAAGGCCACTAAAGGAGGTAGAACTTTTTCATATTTGGCTACCAAACACTGGAATAGGCTTCCTGATAATGTTCGGGGTTCAGACACACTTTAAATCTAGATTAAAGACACATCTATTTAGCCAAGCATTCATATAATGCATCTCACAATCTTGTACTGCCAGTATATCTGATCAAATGTGCATTATTATACTTTAGCTTGGGTTGAACAGATAATTTCATCCAGGGTTGTTCCTATGTTCAACAAAAGATGAAAGATTGTTCCAACAAAAGATGGCGCCGAGGATGGCAGCCGTGTTGCGTGCTCCGGGAAAACTTTGCAGTTTTTCGTATGTTTTATTAGTTTTTTTGTTGTTTTGCATGTTAGATGTTGTTAGTATAACTGTCTACGATAGAGACACGCTTTTAAACATTGGTTCCTCCATCGCGCAACGCAAACCGGAATTTGAGTTTTTGAATGCCGGTGGATTGTTCACAGACACGGCATCAGAACCCTTTGTCTGGATTGCGCAACCGAAGAAACGCCGCCGACGCCGAAAGAGAGGAAAAAGAGCTGACGTTCTCGTCAGACTGAGACGCCGTGCTTTCCGACCCCCTCTTCCAACAATTTTGCTGGCTAACGTTCAATCACTGGATAATAAACTCTGCGAATTGCAGGCGCGCATTTCATACCAACGAGAAATGAGGGACTGCTGCGTTATTTGCCTCACAGAAACCTGGATGTCTGCTATGGTTCCAGACTCAGCCATCGAGCTCACGGGCTTCTCCGTGCAACGCTCTGACAGAACGAGAGAGCTCACAGGGAAAAGCAGAGGTGGAGGTGTTTGTTTCTATATTAACAACTTGTGGTGTGATGAAAGAAACATACACTCTATTAAATCCTTCTGCTCCCCTGATCTGGAATTTCATACGCTTCTGTGTCGACCATTCTGGCTACCGAGGGAATTTACAGCCATCATAATCACGGCTGTTTATATACCTCCTCAAGCCAACACAGACCAGGCACTCAGGGAACTGTACAGGAATATAAGTGAGCAGGAAACCACGCACCCAGATGCAGCTTCTATTATCACGGGGGACTTTAATAAAGCCAACTTCAGAACAATAGCCCCAAAATACTTTCAACACATCACAATCAACACGCGTGGAGATCGTATACTCGACCATTGTTACTCCCCCTTCCGGGACGCGTACAAGTCCCTCCCCCGCCCACCTTTCGGCAAATCGGATCACTCCTCCGTTCTGCTTCTGCCTGCTTATAGGCAGAAACTGAAACGTGAAGCACCCACCCTCAGGACAATACAATGCTGGTCGGACCAATCGGACGCTACACTACAGGACTGTTTTGATTACGTGGACTGGGACATGTTCCGGGCAGCGTCTGATGACGACATAGAGGCGTACTCAGATACTGTAACATGTTTTATCAGGAAGTGTATAGATGATGTAGTTCCGACCAAAACAATCCGCATCTACCCCAACCAAAAACCGTGGATTAACAGCGATGTTCGATCAGCCTTGTCAGCGCGGACATCTGTCTTTAAATCCGGAAACACTGACGATCGGAAACAAGCCAGTTATGATCTCAGGAGATCCATCAAAGCAGCCAAACGACAATACAAAAACAAAGTTGAAGAACATTTCAACAACAATAATCCAAGAAGCATGTGGCAGGGCATCAACAACATCACAGGCTTTAAAGGGAATAAACCAGCTACTGTGAACATTGCCGCCTCTCTACCGGACGAGCTCAACACTTTTATGCTCGTTTCGAGGCTGATAACACCGCCCACACAGAGAACGCTCCCGCGGCTGCTGCAGAGGAGGTGAGTCCACTCTCGCTTTCTGTCGCGGATGTAACCCGATCCTTCAAACGGGTGAACATCCGTAAAGCCGTGGGCCCGGATGGCATACCAGGCCGTGTGCTCAAAGCATGCGCTTTCCAGCTAGCCGGGGTTTTTACAGACATTTTCAATCTGTCCCTCTCTCTGTCTGTGGTTCCCGCATGCTTCAAAAAATCCACCATTGTGCCCATACCTAAGAAAAATAAAGTCACATGCTTGAATGACTGGAGGCCCGTTGCTCTGACCCCCATCTTCAGCAAGTGTTTTGAGAAGCTCGTCAGAGAACACATCTGCTCTGTGCTTCCTGCTTCACTGGACCCACTACAATTTGCATACCGCAGTAACCGTTCCACAGACGATGCTATTGCCTTCACCCTGCACACTGCTCTCTCCCACCTGGAAAATAAGAACACTTATGTGAGGATGCTGTTCGTGGATTATAGTTCGGCATTTAACACCATAGTGCCTGCCACACTGGTTGCGAAGCTCCAGACTCTGGGACTGAACAGATCTCTGTGCAGCTGGATCCTGGACTTCCTGACAGGCAGAAGTCAGGTGGTCAGAATGGGCAACAACACCTCATCTCCCCTGATCCTCAACACTGGTGCTCCGCAGGGCTGCGTCCTCAGCCCACTCCTGTACTCCCTGTACACACACGACTGTACAGCAACACACAGCTCCAATGTCATCGTCAAATTTGCTGATGACACAACGGTGATAGGCCTGATCACCGACAACGATGAGACGGCCTACAGAGAGGAGGTGAGTACCCTGTCTAAATGGTGTCAGGAGAACCACCTCTCACTCAACATCGACAAGACCAAGGAGCTGGTGGTGGATTACAGGAGACAGAGCAGAGAACACACACCCATCACCATCGACAAGACACCTGTGGAGCGGGTGAGCAGCTTTAAGTTCCTCGGCGTTCACATCACTGAGGATCTCACATGGTCTGCTCACACAGATGCAGTGCTGAAGAAGGCACATCAGCGCCTCTTCTTCCTGAGACGGCTGAGGAAGTTTGGAACGAGCCCCAGAATCCTCAGATCCTTCTACACCTGCACTGTGGAGAGCATCCTGACCGGCTGCATCACCGCCTGGTTTGGAAACAGCACCGCTGGCAACCGCAGGGCTCTGCAAAGGGTCGTGCGAACTGCCCGCCACATTGTTGGAGGTGAGCTTCCCTCCCTCCAGGACATCTACACCAGGCGGTGTACAAGGAAAGCCCGGAGGATTATCAAAGACTCCAGCCACCCGTCCCACAGTCTGCTCTCTCTGTTGCCCTCAGGGAGACGTCTCCGCAGCATCCGATCCCGCACTAGCCGACTGAGGGACAGCTTTTTCCCTCAGGCTATCAGGCTAATGAACAGTCAGAAATGACCCACCCTACAACACACTCCCACTCACACAACATGCCATGCACTGCACTTTAACACAGTTCTACCGGACTACACGCACACACTGCACTAACACATCTGCTATCACTGGACACCATACAAAAGCACATCCACGACACTGCATATGCATAATCTGTTGCACCTTGCACAACTATCTGTTGCACAACCAATCTGCTGTAAATTTATAATCTGTTGCACCTTCACATTATTACTATGTATAGATTACTTAATGTATAGATAGTGTACATAATGTAGATGTGTACATACGGTGTATAATGTGTATTGGTAATGAAGTATGTCTTTATAGTACACTATGTGTACTGAGTATATGTATGTGTATTTTGCACATTGTCTTCTGTATAGTCTGTAAATACGTACTGTCCATATGTAAATTGTTGTGTTTTGTTTTGTTTGTTTTTTGCACTGTCTGGAGCACGCTCGTAAGAATTTCACTCACCAACGCACTTGTGCTGTGGTGATGTGGCAATAAAAGTGATTTGATTTGGGATGGAACAACTGCTATGCTAATTGTCTTTATTTGTTTATCTGTTTCTGCCAGTAACTAGGAATTACACAAGCTTCAGTCTGGATCCAAACCTTAAATGATCTGAGATGACCGAACACCTGAGAAGAGATTATGACAACCCCTCGGAGTACCTTAGAGGAAGCCAACCATCAGCGATTATACTGAATTAACCAAATTTTGCAATAAGTTCATTATATTGAGTTTCTACAATATAAATCTATTTTAGAAACTTAATTTCCTGTGAAGTTGGTTTGCAACGATTGTATCGTAAAAAGCGCTATACAAATAATCTTGAATTGAAAATTAAATGATAGCGGTACTTGCAGTGTCCAATCTATACAGACTGTGTCTGTTCCCCGAATAGTGAGGTCAAAATATAAATTTAATGCAGGATCTAGAAAAAAATCTTAGCGTGATTAAACCAGAAAAAAATTTAAAATAAATGATCAAAAACTATTTTTAAAGCTTGGGCTCCTAAACATTCGGTCACTCACACCTAACGCAGTTATTGTAAATGAAATGATCACAGATAATAGTTTTGATGTACTCTGTCTGACTGAAACCTGGCTTAAAACAAATTATTATTTTGGTCTAAATGAATCTACTCCACCAAGCTACTATTATAAGCATGAGCCTCGTCAGACTGGTCGAAAAAATATTTCTTAACTAAATCCCACAGCTTCCCTACTAGTAGAGAGATGCTGCCAGGTAGATTTAATTCACACACGCAATCGCTCTCTCACAAATGCATTCACACTGCTCTAGACTAACTTTTTGCACTGGTTGCACTGGTGCGCCTAACTTTTTTTCTTAGGTGCACCAGCACAAAAGTTAGGTGCACCCAAATTTGTATATAGGCAAAATTGACTAGTAAACGATTTGAAGTACAATTCTACAAGAAAGGTAACTTACTGAAAAAGTGTTGGTGCTTAAAGTGCTTCACTGAGCTGATATTTAAACTTAAAACAGCTCAAGATAAATTAAATAAAAAGAAAATCTAATTTAAGTGTATTAAGGGCGTCAAACTGAACATCTCATGGCTCAATGTATTATGGACTATCCTCCATTGCAGTCACATGCCCCTCGGATGGCCAACACCTGTAGTTTGGCCTTCTTGATCTTTGGCCTCGGCTAAACCAGCTGACCACACTCTCTCTAGCATCAACATCTTCCAGACTTGACCCCTCTACACTGATTCTTATCAGACCTTCCACTGTGTCTGAATGAAGGGATGCTCTAGTGCAGTGCTTCTCAAACCCCCCTTAAACCTATAAAACAATCCGGTGCCCCATCCCACCTCAGACTACCAAATAATTTCACTAAACATTATATATATATATATATAGGTATTTACAGTTTTTATAACCAATTCTTACTATGTAAAAAATAAGTATACTTAGGCCTTTCGTGATATGTAAGAATCATTTTTATACTCATACCTTTTCTTGAATTAATATTTTTAATTGTTTTTAGCTTTAATTTTGTTTTCAATTAAATGTTTAGTTTTGAAATGTTGTTGTATGCATTTGTCATTTTTATTTAATTTCTTTATCTTCTTAAATGTGTATATATAATATTTATATAGTTTTAACTTTTAATTTTAGTTACTTTTTCTTATTTGTAAGTCGTTTTGGATAAAAGTGTCTGCTAAATGACTAAAAGTACAATAAAGTAAAGAAAAAACCTATTCTAATTGTCTCTCTGTTCTCATACTGTATTTTAATGCAGCCAAATTCTCAATAAAACAGTTTTACTTTATATATTTTACTGTTTCTGTTGTCAGTCAACGGATAAATATTAAATAGTGACTGAAACACAGCCCTTTACATAACCAGCTCTCCCTTCCAAGAAGCTAGTCTGCACAAAAATCCTAATTTATAATTTTACTGAGCAGTTGGCTGATGAAATCAAATAATACACAATATAAGACAAGACAATTCCTGTGCTGTGATTTCAGCTATATTTGCATGCAAACTTAGAGAAGCAATAATATCTCTTTAGCTCCTCTCAGACGTTCACTGAACAGAGCCGATGCAGAGAACGTGCCGCGTGCGCGCTGATCTCGCGCCGCCGCGGCAGTACCAACGAAGTCTCACAGAGACTCACTAAAGTTTGTCCAAGAAGTTGCTAGATTTGTCACTAGTTGTTTTTTTTTTAAAAAAAAGTCGCTATGGGGGTCTAAAAAGGCGCTAAATCTAGCGAAATTGGCAACACTGCGCGCATCTTTATTACTTACCTCTCTCTGTCTGACTGCAGCAGCACACGCATTTTCAGACGCACACACACACATGAACAGGAATATCTGGACCACGGCCAATCAGAGGGGGCCCGCCCTTCACTATCTCTGATTGGTTTAGACCACGATATGGGCCTTAATCTATGTGTCTTGTTGAACAACAGAGAGACTTTCAGAGTCAGACTTGTTTTTTTTTTTTCCTCGAATGGCTGGACGCACCAGTGCGACCTAGGATTTTTATTAGTCGCACCCTTGAGAAATTAGGTCGCATGTGCGACCAAATTGGTCGCACTCTAGAGCCCTGATTCATATGAATGTAATCTTTACTGTGAAACTTTATCTGTATCTGATTAAGAACGAGTAGAAATCTGTGAGAAATATAACGACCCAAAGACAAAAGAACTGATTAAAATAAGCTGTTATAGGAGCAATAGCAATGTGGGCAGTGCTGTGTCATATACCATAGCTGTGCACAGTGTGTTCGAGTCTCAGCTCCAAGATTTAGGCTTATTTGTATGAAATTAAAGACCACTTACAGATACCGTACCTACAAGTTATTGCTGTTAAGGCCTGGTGCTAATTTCCTTAATTATCAGAAAAACCCCATTTAACTAGCAGAATTCTTTTAATTTCCACTGAGATTGCAAGATAGCAGGCCGCTTTCTAAAGCCTAATTCACACTACAGGATTTTAAGCCCGATTTAAGCCCGATTTGCAAGTTAACGAGCTTGCCGACAGGTCGCTGTAATCAGCGGGTGATCGCGCTCCGCAATCTTTATGTGTAAACTACACAACAATGCATCAAAGAGGCTCTTTGCCGACGACAAACAAATATCTAGCATGCCAAATATCTGGACCGGTCGGCCGACTGGACATCACCTTGTGTCAGGTGTCCTGACGAGCTACAGCCAATGAAAGAACAAGTCAGGGGTTGAGATCACCGGTAGAAAAACAACAGCAGCAACTTGGCTTAAAGAAAAGTTAGGCTTTTATTTTTGCACATAAAACTTGCATTGATCTATAGAATGTGTGGTAGATGCTTCGTCCTACAGACAGGGGCATACATTTCACCTACAGTAGGGGGGGGACAATAAATACATTTCTCAAGGGCAATTTTTGAAGGGGACACAAATAATACAGCCAAAATTGTACGTGTAAGGATAGATATGTGTACACATTATGGAGACTGTGTTTAAATATGAGTTTGGTTCATATGTGCAATTGACGTAGGTCACTAAGAGCTGTAACCTATTGTAAGTACGAGACGCTGGTCTTTAGCCTCCTCGATAGAGCGCTCGCCTCTCATGAAAAGAGATAGTAGTTTCAAATCCCGCTCGGAGCGAGGCGAAGTAGAACCGTTTGAATATGATTCTCCATGCTGTCATATTATGATTATTATTTTGCGTCCCCCATAGTATTTTAGGTTTCGTCTAGGACTGAGGACTTCTCTTCAGATATTCAACCGCAGCACGCCCACTGATCTGCCACTTAACAACAATTGAGCAAAACCCAACACATCGGTAGGTTTAAAATATTAGCCTAATATCAGTTCACACGCAGGCTTATTGACGTGTTACGATATTAAACAAGCTAAGCTTGGTAACCTTATAAACGCTCATAGAAAATACATCGGATATCATAATTTTTTTGTCATGACAAATTTATTAATGATCCAGCATCATCTGTATTAAAGAGAAAGAATCATTTCACCCGATGTTTGAAGTGAATAAAATAGCCTTGACACTTGACAGCCTAAGTTACTTACACATAACTATAACTACTGAGGAACTTTGGTCTCTCCCACCTTGACCGGACTCGTGCGTGTGCGTGCGTGCGCGTGCGTGTGTGGACCAAACCACCGTGAGTCAAGGGAGGGGGAATCAAAACACTTATGAACTTAAAATGATTGTTTTATTTATGCTTATGCCTACAGAGCATCTTTCACTCTCTTTCACAGGCTTTTGTTACCGTTCCAATTCTCGCGTGTGTTTTCATGACAAACTGTGGTTTGGGTGACAGTCCTTGGGTGACAAATTTTTAGTCAGCTCGTGTAGTGTAACCCCTGGTTGCATATCATTTACACAGAGTCACGTAGTGTGAACACAACGACTTAAAGATGGATATTCAAGTCATGTAGTCTGAAGAGCACAGCGATCTGCCGACATGTAAAGTCCTGTAGTGTGAACTTGGCTTAAGGTGATTGAAACCCTGCTACAGGAGGTTGTCCAGATGAAGGCCAAAGGCCAAAGGCCATTGTAAGCATGGAATATTTGAGAAATCACAGATTTAGGATGACCAACTTCTCTTGAAGTGGCTGAAAGGGTCATCCCAAATCTGTGATTTCTCAAACATTCCATGCTTACAATGACACTAATTAATTCATGTCCCCCGAAAAGGCTGGTCGTCCACACAAGACAAATTAATTCCATCAATTCAATTTAATTAAAATTCCAATTCACAAATTGAAAGGGAGACAATTCTTTGACAGATTTTTGTACATTTATGTAATAATTTCATATAAATTCATTATTTACTACAAAATCACCACAAATACATGTCCACATTATTTAATTCCCACCTCATTTTGCACAGCTTGTTTCATGATCTCGTCAAAGGTTACGAATGTGTCGTTTCCTCTTATGGCATCCTTCTCTAGATAACCGAGGTGAATGTCAGTAGCAATGAGGATCTTGAATGTGTTCTCATCGTCCCTATAAAAACAATTTAAATATTAGCAGATAACAGTTAAAAGGGTCTTGTAAATGAATGGTAGAGTAGCTGTAAATGACAGCTACAACTGTAGGTAAAAAACTTAATCTGCAATCATCAAAGCTTCAGACTGTTTTGAGCTGTCATGTGAACAAAGTCAGCTGAACATAAGTGTTACAATCACTTTCCGATCAACCACTTTATTCATAGCGTTTTGTTCTTTAAATTACAGTTGAGGTTAAAAGTTTACATACACCTTGCAGAATCTGCTAAATGTTCATTATTTTACCAAAATAAGAGGGACAATACAAAATGCATGTTATTTTTTATTTAGTACTGACCTGAATAAGATATTTCACATAAAATACATTTACATATAGTCCACAAGAGAAAATAACAGTTTAATTTATAAAAAATTATCCCGTTCAAAAGGTTACATATGCTTGATTCTTACAGTTTTTCACATTTGCTAAGACACTAAACCCTATTCTCTGAACCAAAATCTCAATAGCCTAAACCAATTTGTAATATAAATCACTCTTTTTGCAAAACCTCAAACAAGTTTAGGCAGTTTAAACACTCCCTCGGGCACTCTTTTTGCAAAACACTAAACACATTTTCACTCACTAAGACACAATTTGCACTGTGATGCAAAACTAACTTGGTGGGCCGTATGGCGTTACGTGCTGCGTTACAAGAAAAAAAATATCGCCGTTAATCTAAGTTGGGTTGGAAGCACTAACTATGCAACGCGGATGTATACAACTGTAGGGGGCAGAACGAGTCGTAGAGGCTCGCAGTCCGTGACAGATTGTTAACGGCTGGTCTGTGTGTACAATAACATCCAACGCTAATCATTCAAACCTCAAATATGGCTTTTCATCTGGATTATGTAGTAGCACTTTAGGTCAATATGATGTTAACATCCATTGAAGTGTTTGTGTGGAAGCGCGTTTGCTGCAATCTGAGCTCTTAAAATCTCCGTCATTCTTGTATACAGGGGAAGAGTGCGAAATGCGAATACAAGGAGGATGAGGATGAGGAAGAGCAAGACCAAGAAGAGACATTTCAGATGAAATCAGAGCTACAGTGATAGACCATGTTCTTGTGCATGGAATGACAAAGGCATTTTCAACCTAGTTTCTAAGCAGAAAAGTTCTCTGTGGTCACCATAATCAGAATTGGAAAGTTCAAAAGAACAGCAATAGAAGAGTGAAATAGGAGAGTTTCAATTAGGGTACTGACTGGTTTTCGGACCCCCAATACAGTAAAACTGCACATTTTAGAGTGGCCTTTTATTGTGGCCAGCCTAAGGCACACCTGTGCAATAATCATGGTGTCTAATCAGCATCTTGATATGCCACACCTGTGAGGTGGATGGATTATCTCGGTAAAGAAGTGCTCACTAACACAGATTATACAGATTTGTGAACAATATTTGAGAGAAATAGGCCTTTTGTGTACATAGAAAAAGTAGAAAATAGAATAGAAAAATAGAATCTTTGAGTTCAGCTCATGAAAAATGGAGACAAAAACAAAAGTGTTGTGTTTAAAAAAAAATTCTGCAATAACATCTTTTTTTATATATGTCACATTTGAGCCCCTGCCCCTGAAGAACTCTCTGCTGCATACCCAGCACTTTTGACCCACCAGTTGAGAAACACTTTAATAGATTGTTTTTAACACACAGTAGAGTGACGATCAGGTCAACAGAGCAATATATATATTGATTTAAAAAACAAAACTGCGCTGGTATCAGACTGGATCGGTATCGGCCGATCCTCAGAGTTTCTGGTATCGTATCGGTTCTGAAAAAATGGAATCTTTGCTTCCCTAATTTTAAAGATAATTATTTTTGTGTATTTGGTGTAACAGAATATGTTGACATGCTTTAATGTTAAAAAATGCTGTACATTATTGTAGTTCCTCTATGCCCCGCCTCTCTCAAACACTCATTTTCTACAAAGCCCCTCCTTCCAACAAGTGCAGTCTGCTCTGATAGGCCAACTGACCCAGTGCATTGTGATTGACCGAACACCACAAGCACGCGTCAGAAATGTAACTTCCTTTACCATAATCATGAGCTTCAGCTTTCAAGTTAGTTTTATCAGTTAAATCGCATGACAGACACCGTGATGATGCTCGTATGTATTTGCAGTACACAAGCCACGATTAAGAGGATTTCTGATGGGCTGTACACTCCGCTGTGCTGTGACCCTGTTCCCCTCACTCACACACACAACACTTTACACGCAAAACTCTGTATTTGAACGGTCAATAGCAAATATTTGAACTAATAACAAAACATACTTACAGTCGCTGATTCAGAAGCGCCAGATTGTCATAGCAAAGTTGGAATTGACCCTTTTTTTATAAATAGCCTTCGTGCACAGCCAGCCTTGTACTCTAATATGTTCACGGAACTGTCGTCCATAAAATGCGTTGCATTTTGAACATTTGGGTTGTGCTGTTGTGCTGACTTTAAAAAATCAGAAGTCGTTCAACCCTACCACACACACACACACTTCAGCCTGGGGAACAGCGTCTCTTGTGCGGATTTTGCTTTCAACGTTTTATTATCAAACATGTCCCACAATTTAGCAACAATATAGATGGCATTTTACAACAATCACCCATTGAGCTGATTCTGATGTTAAGTCTGGGTTTTAGGGAGGAACGTGTACTGCTGTGAAGGGAAAGACGAAACGTGGCTTTTATGCTTAGAAGCCAAAATTTAAATAAAAAAATACAATAAGCCGCCACAGCCACAGGCCTAAAGTGTAAGCAGATGTTTAAATATTTAGTTCTATCTTCTATCATAAACAGGGCTTTCATGTTGCACATGCTGACTCTCCTCCACATGAACGAGATCTTGCTTCTGAACTGCGAATAGCAAAAATGCATCATAGACAAATGTTTGAATACTGTTGCATATAAAAACAGCTGGCGACTCTGGCGAGATAGAATTTGCAAGATAATGTGTATATTAGGGATGTCAATTTTCAATCATTTCCATAATCGATCATCGTATAAATTAACGATCAATTAATCGATTAATCTTTAACCCTAACTACAGCAAAATGCGTCTATTGCAGTGGCATATAGTCACCGGCATGACAGAATGTGCAAATCCCACTAAAAACGCCAGCTTCCTCACCCAAATGAAAAGGGATTTTAGTCTAAATAAAAGGCTAGTGGCAGGATGGTAAAATGAATGAATGGGATTACAATAATTTGATAAAAGGAAGAGAGCGCGCCGTAGTTACGCACGGGATCATTATACTTCATAAACATCATAGCAATGTTTGCAATTGACATTATCGGGATTTAAAATAAAATGATCCCAAACGCAAGTACGGCGCGTGAGGCTGTGACATGCGTAGAGGTCTGCTACCCGACCCCGCGGGTCCCGAAATACTTTCGGGTTTCGGGTCGGGTTAATGTTTAATGGATAGCTTCGGGTTTGTAGCTAAACCAAAACTATATACAGAGGCTACGCTGCTTTCATAGACGCACGCACAAACATATTATTGCACAGATATCAGAGATCGCACAGCACACAAACAGCACGGCAACTTTTATTAGTAAAATAGCTTTGATAGGCTACTGACTCGCAACGTTATATTTCTCTGCAATGAGGGAGTAAAATCGCTGTTTTTGAAGTAACTAAGCCTCATTGCTTGTAGAGAGACGCCACAGATGCAGGTTCATCCCTCTCTTTCTCTCTGTCTCTCTCGCTAATTCAAAGAAATGATTAATTAATTAAAATAAATACGATCTTACCGCACTACATCTCCGTGTCTGATTTGCTAACGAACCTTAACTGACAAAAATGACCATAATTTGCACGGTGGAATAATTATCATCTTGTCCATACAACATTCATAAACTCGGCAGAATGTATGTGACCGCTGCACCTGATATTCACAAACTTTCATAACTGGTTTTTTTATTTTGCCTTGTGAAATGGCCGAGCCTTGATGAATCTGTTTGTGTATTTGTTTACGGACCGTTGCATGCAATCGTGAAATGCAGTGTTTTTTTTATTGGCTATTCCTTGTGGGGGGAAAAATACTTCGGGTTCGGGCTCTAAATTTAACTGTGCGGGTCGGGTCGGGTCAGACGATCTCGGGTACGGGCCGGGTTCGGGCTTCAATTTTAAGCCTGTGCAGACCTCTAGACGTGCGGTCAGTGATCCACTTCCAGAACCACCGGCGTTGCTACAGCAAAACACACTGTTACCCATATGAAACATTTTAATGTGAGTATTATGACACAAGTGAGGTACAAAGCTTTGTTAATAAGATAAATAATTGGTTAGCAGGCAAATGTTACATCGAAACCATGATTTTTGATTTATGCAGAGCGCATACATTTAAATCAAGCCATATGCGACTTTGTGATCTGTTTTTCCGAATGGTCACGGATTTAATATTATTTATTGTTTCTTTTCCCAAATCCTCACTCTCTCACCCTCTAGATTCGCAGGTTTGTTTTATTGTTGTTCACTTTTAATCACTGTTTTCGCATCTCTTACTGTGGTAAACGTGTGGGGGGAAATTAAATATTTTGTGGCCATGAATTAAGAATTCGTTACTATGACTTAAATTGTTCCCGCATTTAAGTTAAATCATGGGTTTTCTAGGAAACAAATTAATGAAACATGGACAGCTGTCACAAATTAATATGTCGTAGGAACGAATTAACTAGTTGTAGGAAAGAATAGCCTATATCTGTCCTGCTCGCGTCAGCAGCCCTGTCAAAGCGAAGTGCCCGATATGCAACAATTATCTAGGGAAATTATAATTGAACATGACTTATTACTACATATCAATAAAAAATAACTTTGTACTGTTTTTTTTATTACACTTTAAAGTTTGGATCATATTAAAAGCGTAGCTTGTACATTAGTCAATTATTTTCTTGTAAGATCCAGCCTCTTCACCGTCACTCACAGCCGTTTGCTTGTGTGTTGCGCATGAGCCGCACGCACCCCAAAATGAAACTGCTTAATCGACCATCGATAGCTTTTATCGATTAGATCTCTTATCGACAATTAATCGATCGCCGATTAATCATTGTCATCCCTAGTGTAAATATAGCAATAATAAATGTATGTGTGTTTTCTTAATTTTTACAGTACAGATAGAAGAACCGTTAACGTCAGAGCTTATTGATACTCCGGTCTTTCATAATTTACCCCCGGGACCGATTAAATACCGGGTTTCGGTACCCATCCCTATGCACACGTTGGCAGTAATGCATAGACGGACATTATGTGAAAATATGGACAGTGCCAAAATAAAGGTGCCTTTTTATACTACAGATATCGATATCTTATGCGTGGTATTGATGCATCTTATCGTCATACATCGTATCGATATATCGATCCATATCGATGGATCGTTACACCCCTAGTAACTAATCGCTAAAAAGTCGTAAAATTCCTCTTTATTTTTACATAGGCTATCTGTCAATCTGTGGCATTGCTATGGGTTGCGTGTAGGGATGTGCATTTAGTTTATTTTTCCTAACAGACAACCGACTCTTGTTAACCTATCATTAACCATTACATTTGTTTTCCGGGGATTCATTTTACATGCGCAAAAAGCAGCAAAAAACAGAACATGAGGATTCACGTGGTCATCAGTATCACATCACGCACCTGCAGCACTTCTGCGTGTGGAGAAAAATATAATTAAGCTAGCCACTATATATTATAACAAATAAATAGGCATATACTAGAAATATATTGTCACTTAAATAATAATTTAAGAAAACGAAATAAAAACTGTGCAACAAGCAGCCTACTCTAAAAACTACCCTACCAATTTTGGGGGGGTTATTTTTTCAGTGTTTGGGTAGTTTTTATGTTACCCAGCCTGTGGGTCAAATGTAACAACCCAATGTTTGGGTAGTTTTTTTAAGCGCCATCGAATTGACGCATTTCTTTGGGCAGTTCTAAGCGCCATCGAATTGAAGCATTTCTTCGGTAAATACAGGTTTGTGTACATTACATTTTGTTGATAAAATCGTTTCTGTGATGTATATCGTTCAATTTTATGCAGAGCAACATACTAGGCACACCGTGTGAATCACTAAACGAACGACGCTCGCGTTGGTCTTATTGCGTGATGAAGAGTCTGATGGTTTGCATAATATAAATGATTATATTTATAAAGATACAGAATACAAATAATTTGGATGTTAAAATATGTCTTCAGAGCTGTTTACTGTTTTTGGGCAGGTTATGAAGGCAATCACAGTATATTTCGTCTATGAGTGAAACGCAGGGCAGCGGTCTTCTCTGTGAACAGTTCCCACCGAACACGTCTCCAGCTCGGGTGCAAGAGCCAGTGCCGTTACGGTAGGGGTGGGCGATATGACCAAAATGTTATATCACGATATTACTTATTTTATATCACGATAACGATATATATCACGATAAGGTGATTTTTCTTTTAAAAAGTTTTTTCTGATATTAAAATCTTTGATACCATAGAATTCTCATAATCCGTGTCACCAATGTCAATATCAAACTAATACAAGCCTAAAAAGAGAGACAAAAAAACTCAAGCTCGCTAAAGATAAATAAAATAAAAAAATAAGGATAAGCAATAGGACAAAAAAAACTACAATAAATAAGAAACGCTACATACATTGTGTAAATGAATTAGTCTTCACTGTGTTAATTATAAACTGTAGAACGGAGGAGAAATCGGATCACTCCTCCGTTCTGCTTCTGCCTGCTTATAGGCAGAAACTGAAACGTGAAGCACCCACCCTCAGGACAATACAATGCTGGTCGGACCAATCGGACGCTACACTACAGGACTGTTTTGATCACGTGGATTGGGACATGTTCCGGGCGGCGTCTGATGACGACATAGAGGCGTATTCAGATTCCGTAACATGTTTCATCAGGAAGTGTATAGATGATGTAGTTCCGACCAAAACAATCCGCATCTACCCCAACCAAAAACCGTGGATTAACAGCGATGTTCGATCAGCCTTGTCAGCGCGGACATCTGTCTTTAAATCCGGAAACACTGACGATCGGAAACAAGCCAGTTATGATCTCAGGAGATCCATCAAAGCAGCCAAACGACAATACAAAAACAAAGTTGAAGAACATTTCAACAACAATAATCCAAGAAGCATGTGGCAGGGCATCAACAACATCACAGGCTTTAAAGGGAATAAACCAACTACTCTGAACATTGCCGCCTCTCTACCGGACGAGCTCAACACTTTCTATGCTCGTTTCGAGGCTGATAACACCGCCCACACAGAGAGCGTTCCCACGGCTGCTGTAGAAGAGGTGAGTCCACTCTCGCTTTCTGTCGCGGATGTAACACGATCCTTCAAACGGGTGAACATCCGTAAAGCCGTGGGCCCGGATGGTATACCAGGCCGTGTGCTCAAAGCATGCGCTTTCCAGCTAGCCGGGGTTTTTACAGACATTTTCAATCTGTCCCTCTCTCTGTCTGTGGTTCCCGCATGCTTCAAAAAATCCACCATTGTGCCCATACCTAAGAAAAATAAAGTCACATGCTTGAATGACTGGAGGCCCGTTGCTCTGACCCCCATCTTCAGCAAGTGTTTTGAGAAGCTCGTCAGAGAACACATCTGCTCTGTGCTGCCTGCTTCACTGGACCCACTACAATTTGCATACCGCAGTAACCGTTCCACAGAAGATGCTATTGCCTTCACCCTGCACACTGCTCTCTCCCACCTGGAAAATAAGAACACTTATGTGAGGATGCTGTTCGTGGATTATAGTTCGGCATTTAACACCATAGTGCCTGCCACACTGGTTGCGAAGCTCCAGACTCTGGGACTGAACAGATCTCTGTGCAGCTGGATCCTGGACTTCCTGACAGGCAGAAGTCAGGTGGTCAGAATGGGCAACAACACCTCATCTCCCCTGATCCTCAACACTGGTGCTCCGCAGGGCTGCGTCCTCAGCCCACTCCTGTACTCCCTGTACACACACGACTGTACAGCAACACATAGCTCCAATATCATCGTCAAATTTGCTGATGACACAACGGTGATAGGCCTGATCACCGACAACGATGAGACGGCCTACAGAGAGGAGGTGAGTACCCGGACTAAATGGTGTCAGGAGAACCACCTCTCACTCAACATCGACAAGACCAAGGAGCTGGTGGTGGATTACAGGAGACAGAGCAGAGAACACACACCCATCACCATCGACAAGACACCTGTGGAGCGGGTGAGCAGCTTTAAGTTCCTCGGCGTTCACATCACTGAGGATCTCACATGGTCTGCTCACACAGATGCAGTGTTGAAGAAGGCACATCAGCGCCTCTTCTTCCTGAGACGGCTGAGGAAGTTTGGAACGAGCCCCAGAATCCTCAGATCCTTCTACACCTGCACTGTGGAGAGCATCCTGACCGGCTGCATCACCGCCTGGTTTGGAAACAGCACCGCTGGCAACCGCAGGGCTCTGCAAAGGGTCGTGCGAACTGCCCGCCACATTGTTGGAGGTGAGCTTCCCTCCCTCCAGGACATCTACACCAGGCGGTGTACAAGGAAAGCCCGGAGGATTATCAAAGACTCCAGCCACCCGTCCCACAGTCTGCTCTCTCTGTTGCCCTCAGGAAGACGTCTCCGCAGCATCCGATCCCGCACTAGCCGACTGAGGGACAGCTTTTTCCCTCAGGCTATCAGGCTAATGAACAGTCAGAAATGACCCACCCTACAACACACTCCCACTCACACAACATGCCATGCACTGCACTTTAACACAGTTCTACCGGACTACACGCACACACTGCACTAACACATCTGCTATCACTGGACACCATACAAAGCACACCCACGACATTGCATATGCATAATCTGTTGCACCTTGCACACCTATCTGTTGCACAACTATCTGTTGCACAATCAATCTGCTGTAAATTTATAATCTGTTGCACCTTCACATTATTACTATGTATAGATTACTTAATGTATAGCTTGTGTACATACGGTGTATAATGTGTATTGGTAACGAAGTATGTCTTTATAGTACACTATGTGTACTGAGTATATGTATGTGTATTTTGCACATTGTCTTCTGTATAGTCTGTAAATACGTACTGTCCATATGTAAACTGTTGTGTTTTGTTTTTTTGTACTGTCTGGAGCACGCTCGTAAGAATTTCACTCACCAAGGCACTTGTGCTGTGGTGATGTGACAATAAAAGTGATTTGATTTATATCTATCTAGCTATGATAGATATAATTAACATCTGTATTATGTATAAATTATATACATGTATATAAATATATAATTATTTTATTTTATTTTATTAAAGTTACAAAAGTGATTTAGTCAAGATCAGTGAGATTTTCTAGCAGTGTGCTATGATTAGCATGAATGGCAAACAGAACGAATATTGGACAGCTTCCCCTTTAAGACCGAAGTCCGCTGTCCTGACATTTTATCCTGCCCGTCAGATGTTCCTACCTTGGCTTACTGCGCATGTGCGTATCAATATTGCATCCTTTTTCTCACGCTGAACAACAATATTTAATGTATCTGCATTACTGTGAGGGTAGGTTTAGGGTTGTTGGTGTAGACGTTAATAAAACAATTTAACAGGTAGCATTTTTCATTGTCGAATTTGTACTAACTTACCCACTGTTTTAATGGGAGGTAGCAAAATCTGACAGGGTAGGACCAATCGACAGAACACCGGATCCAATATATCTACTGTTACATATGCGTTTTCTCTTTCTGCCGTTTTCTCTCTCTTAAGACCTAAATCGCTGTGTTTATAAGGATACTTGCAAAGACGGGGATTCTGACGCATATAAGTGTGTTTATGTAATCGTTCAAAGCCAATAAAGCGGAAAAAAGCGCACTTCTCTCACAAAGACGGTAAACGCATATAGCTCTGTTGTTTGCGTTTCAACGGCTTAAAATCAGTTTGTATCAAACTGCAGCTCCTCGTTTGGTCCTGGCTGGTTCTGTCTCCACTTCACGCCCCGTGGTGGGCGGCGTATAAAGATCGCAGTCACCCAAATTATGAAAAAGTATTACCGTAAACAATGTATTTTGCGACACCACGAAATAAACGATAGAACATAATGAATCGATATACTTTTTATTTCGTCCATATCGTCATATCGCACAGCCCTACATTGGTCAATTTACTCGTGAATTACATCTGTTTAATGTTTAATCTTTACTTCTAACATTTGTTAAAAAAATATTAAATAGGCACTGTTTATAGCTTACATAAAAACGCGATAAAAAAACAGCTGTAAATGAGAAATCAAGGAAGTTATTGTGTAAACCAGTGGTTGTGGAGTATTTTACAAAAGTTTAGAGCAGGGATATTCAAATCTGGACCATTCCTGCAGAGTTTAGCTCTAACCCTAATCAAACACATCTGAGCATGCTAATAAGTCTTCAAGATCATTAGAAAATCACAGGTAGGTGAGTTTGATCAGGGTTGGAGCTAAACTCTGCAGCAGATCAGACCTCCAGGGAAGGATTTGAGGAACCCTGGTTTAGAGAATTTAAGTTAATCTGTAAACATTATTTAATGCATAAAGTAAAAAAAAAAGCTAGTATTATAATAAACCAATTTTGGTTGTTTTTAAATCAGTGTTTTTTTGCTGATTGAGTATGCAGAGTTTCAATACATTTTTGTGCTTAGTGAAAGAAAACCAGACGGCAGAAAGCTGCATCCTATTTTTTTGGCTTATTTTACAAAAAAAAGCAAAGATTCGTTTTTATTGTGAATGTAAACAAATAAAAGCAAACCTTTTACAATTCCGATTATCTTCATGACTAAGATGAGTATTTGCTTTCACTGTTAGACGGGGGGGGGGGGGGTCAAGAGATTGCTCCAGCGCCGCATGCGCACACAGTTAAGCATTCTACCTTGACAATGTAGCCTGTTAATTATCATTATAAAAAACAATCAGTCAAAATATGGGAAAAAACTACCCACTGTAGAGGGTATGATATTGGGAAACGACGAGACACACTATAATGAAGAGGTTTAATATCTGGTCAAGTGGTGTTCGGATAACGACTTGGTCCTGAATACCACTAAAACTAAGGAGATCATTGTAGATCATTGAGATCATCCCCCCCCCCCTCAACATATATGGAGAGGAAGTTGTAAATGTTAACATCAAATTTCTTGGTCTGTATATCACAAATGACCTAACATGGACTGTTAACACTCATTACTTAGTGAAGAAGGCTCAGCAGAGGCTGTTCTTCCTGAGAAAGCTTAAGAAAGCCAAAGTACCATCTCAGCTTTTAGTGAACTTTTACAGGAGCATAATAGAAAGCATTCTCTGCCATTGTATTATCATGTGGTATACCAGCTGCACTATACAGAACCGAAGAGATCTTGTACGGATAGTTAAGATTGCACAGAGAATTGTGGGAGCCAAGCTCCCTGACCTGGATAACATCTATGCGAGCCGCCTTTATAAGAAGGCTAGCAACATTATCAAGGATTCAGATTGTTTGAGCCCCTTCCATCGGGAAAGAGATACAGGGCAATTAGAACTCGCACAAACAGACTGGGGAACAGTTTTTTCCCCAGAGCCGTAGCCTGTATTACACCCCTTTCCTTTAAATGCACGGACACAGTTGTGGGAAACTGAAAACTGCAACGAAACTTAACACTTTACTGTTTGTCTTTTTGCACTGTATTATGTACTTTAGTATTATTATGCTGTTGGTTCTGAGAGTTACCAAACACATTTCATTGTATTATTATAATTACAATAAAGTTTTCTATTCTATTATTCTCGTTTTACACTTCATGCATGTGTACTTAATATTAGTAATTATAACAATGTGTACCATGATGATTTGTACAGAGGCTCACTAGATTTTGCACTTAACAAGCCTAAACAGACAGCGAACGAATGAGAGAGATCGACTGATCTCGTGCGATTACCTGCATCTGTCCTTCAGGCCACGTAATGAATATTTGAGAAAATAGGTTGTCATGTCCAAGGAAAGCGAAATCTCTGTGTGAAATCTCTGTCTTCGACGCTCTGCTGGTCAGCTGAGCCTTTAAAAGTGGCGCTCAAAGTTAAATGATTTCAACTGCAAGTTTCTTTACATCTCTCTTTGAATGAATCAGCACCTTTGAACATTTAATTAAATGAACGGTTTAAAGACTCACTCAAAGACAGTCTCTTACCGCTACCTTGAGGTGACACAATGAAACTGCACTGACTGACAGCCCGTCTAGAACACGAAGGTGAAATATCTACAGAAAAAGTACCTGGTCCAGTCAAATTCGAGGATCAGCACTAAGCAATAATTGTTATATATATATATATATATATATATATATATATATGCTACTAATAGCCTAACGATTTTATTGTCAGGTTTGTGTTCTGTTATGTAGACCGTTATTGTGCCATTCCTTTCTGTTTACTTCCCTTCCTGTTTCAACGCGACTTCGTTTCGGTTTCTGAATCATATCATGCACACACATTAATTGTGTGTATATATATATATATATATATATATATATATTTTCAATTCGCAATTTTAAATAGCGCAATTTGAAGGGTAATGGAAATGCACCTAGTGTAAATTTGCTGTCCCCTCAAAATAACTCCACACCAGTGTTGCCAGATTGGGCGGGTTGCCGCCCAATTGGGCTTCTTTTGATCGGCTTGGACCGGAGAATAACGCATTGGGCGGGTAGACCAAATTTGGGCTGCTTTTAAAAAACTAAGAGCCGCCCAATCAGCTGCTTTTTTCTTCGCTTTTATCTTTAGTCATATTATCTTAATATGTTCGAGCTCAAAGTATCACAGTAAAATAGGGGTCGACCAATATGTGTTTTTCAGGGCCGATACCGATACCGATTATTACAGATCAAGTAGACCGATAACCGATATTTTGAACCGATATACGTGTCTGGTGTAAAAATGAAAATGAATGCCAAAATTAATAATAACAAGAGCTCTGACAAAAAAACGTTCTTTAAATGCTTTTAAACATGTCTTTAATTCTGAAAACTGTTAATAACAACAACATTAAATAAACAGTAATATTAATATTATTAATAATAACATAAGTACAGAGATCACCCAGAAGCATTCTGTAAACATTTTGTAGAACTTAAAGTAAACGTATTTAGCGTATTGTGTGATTATTCTCAACAAAAGTTGTAATAATTGTAGTAGTTGTATTACGTATACAGTAATATATTCGGCTAAACCGAACTTATATTTTGACAGGTTGCCATGAGGACCTTTTAAGTTTCTGTAGCCTATGTATATATGATATGACGATCGTTTTACTCAAATGAAACGGTCAAATGCTCATCAAGTGACTCTCCGAGCAGTTCTGGGGATGTTGTTCATGTATTTATGTCCTCATTTAGTGAGACGGCAGACGCTGAAGTCACTGCGAGCGTCACGTGCGCTTCAGCATGTATGTGTGCAGTAAATGAAACTGCACGTCTGTGTCATTCATTAACAAAGATGCAGAACATGCAGGATTCATATTTAAAGTGTTTTTGCGGCTTAATATTTATAGATACTAGTCCATAGCGCGAGTCGATTTAAGTGTACTGACCTACTTTTGATTAATTCATCCAAACTTCGACACATTCCGCGTTATACGGTAAATTCCATTATATGACTGCATTCCGCGATTCCGCCCGCATTCCGCCCGCATTTTCCGCATCGCGGACATCATAGGTTATATTGAGGTGTTTTGCAACTTTAGCAACGTCTGCTGCTGCTTTACCTTTGAGAGACAACTGATGCGTGATCACTGACGCAGCTCCAGTTAGCGAGTGCTCTCGGTGTGAGACTGCCTTTAGTTTTCCGCGTTGATTGGTCGGACTCGAGACTCTCTACATATCAGATGAGCGGTGGGCGGAGCTTGCTCTCAGAGATTGAGAGATCGCCTCACTCTCAGAGTGTTGAGCTCAGACAGGCTGCATCGAGCCAAATAGTGCATTTAAACATTAAATAGTTTCACCTGTATTATTTATTCACCAATAAATAATGTCACCTGTAAGTAGTATGTTTGTTTGCATTAAAAAAAAAAAAATAAAAATTAAATAAAAATATTATCGGCAAATCTGTTTTTAAAATGGCCGATATCGATAATCGGTAAAATGCTTAATATCGGCGCCGATAATCGGCCAGGCCGATAATCGGTCGACCCCTACAGTAAAATAATGTGTAGTGCAGTCATCGACTCATTTTTTCCTTAACGCAACCCCTTTGGTTCATTTTAACAGAGACTTGACAATCAATTTACCATCTTTTATGTTGGTGAGACGTGATGACTCGTGAGTGATTGGGTTTTGGCGCTGTAAAGGGCAAAATTTAAATGTGCAGCTATATATTTACTCATTCATTTTATAGACTTCAACAAGTTAAGTGATTGTCATGGCAAAGTGGCTTAAATATAAGTTACATGATAAAGAGTCTAAGAGTGACTCAAATCACACAACGTGGATTAAATGAATAGAAGACTTCTAAATGTAATTGTAACTGAAATAAGAGAACAGTTGAATGATTTAATAAAAATCAAAACTGAATATGGGACTATACAATGCTGTCCTGCATCAGAACATCTTTTAAACCGTCCAAACTCTTGTATACTTGGCATTGACAGCTGCTGGACTTGAACAGTTTTGACTGTGCTAAGTTCTGCATTATGTTTTAAAATGTTTACTTCATGAAATACGTGCTGTCTGAAGATAAAGCACGAGAAAGTTAAGCGCATTGTTGTTAATTGTTATTATTATTTTATTTTTGCTGTCAGATTATCATACAGTATGTATCAATGAATAACACATGTTTGGCTGCTGTGGGTGTGAATTAACTTCTGATCACTTTTGCACAAAAATTAGCTTTTTCTTACTGTGGACATTGAAAATGATGCACGTGTTCCCCCGGGGGTTATCAGTTAATTTCTTGATTGCCATTTTGAAAAGGTTCCTGGTCATTTTAAGCATATTTTCTGACTGTATTTAACGCATTTTCCCTGTTTTGATCCATGTTCCTGTGAAATGTATTTATCTTTATTACCTTTTTTTGTCATTATTTTATTTTGAGGAGATAAAAGTGGTCCTTATCAACCTTGATTGACATGGTAATAAAATCACATCACATTATTTTGGCAGTTAAAATTTTGGGCTGGTTTTTGTTGAAGTGGGCGGGTTTTGGTGAGCTTTTGGGCTGGAAATCGTCAACCCGATCTGGCAACACTGCTCCACACACAGCCAACAATGTCTAAACCACTGGCCACAAAAGTAAGTACACTCCTAAGTGAAAATGTCCAAATTTGGCCCAAAGTATCAATATTTTGTATGGCCACCATTATTTTCCAGTACTGCCTTAACCCTCTTGGGCGTTCACCAGAGCTTCACAGGTTGCCACTGGAGTCCTCTTCCACTCCTCCATGATGAATATATTTTCATTGTATTACTTCAGTTTTTTTTTCTCCAACATCAAAATGTAACCTATGTTCCCTGTAGGTTTTTTGTTACAGTTTGATCCAAAGGTATTAAGGTATAAATCTGTTTTTTATCATTATTATTTTAATACAATTGTTTTCAATTCACTTATCTTTTGAGGCTGGTTATTTGTCACCTATGGTATCGATCCCGAGGTACTACATTCTGGTATCGTACCGAAGCCAAAATAATGATATCGAGCCATCCCTAATAAATAAATGAATATATATATATATATATATATATACATAAATAAATGAATAAATAATATATATGTATGTATGTATGTATGTATGTATGTATAGATACATATGTATATATGTATGTATAGAGAGAGAGAGAGAGAGAGAGAGAGAGAGACATGGCCAAAAATATCGGCACCCTTGCAATTCTGACAGAAAATGCGGTTGCAAATGTTTTGGTACTCACATTTTGGAACTAACATGATTTTGCAGATTCTGAAAGGTGTATATAAACTGCTGACCTCAACTGTTGCAAAAGTTAAATTATACTCACATGGCGTTTTCAGCTGATGCCATACTGTGTACGTTAACGTTAGACACTGAAAATGATGATGACGCTGATCAGAAAAGAGAGATTCAAATTTTTGATCTTGATCTAGATAAAGTAACTATAATTTCACGCAGAGAAAGCTACAGACTGTATGAGGTAAGTTATATGTTGTGCATTTTTCTCATAAACATGCGTGAAGAAGAGTAACGTAGATTTAATTCTAAAACTGTACTAAATGATCGCACCTGCAAAGTGTTTCAGACTTGACTTGAAATATTTCGCCTGCTCTGATAGTTAATTCAAAACAAAATACATATAACTTTACCTATGAAAAGAATCAATGCGCTCACTAATGCACGTTTATATAATGAGAAATGTTGTCCCTCCCAACTACGGAAGTAGTCAAGCTTATGTTCGCGGGAAGTTTTCTTGTCTATCTGGGAATTGTAGTTTAGAAATTCACAGGGTATACATGAATGGGCCATACAAAAACTACATTTCCCAGCGTCAAGACAGTTTCCGTACTAGATCTGTGAGTATGTTGTGCTCAATGTGAATAAGCTTAGGCTGGCTATCGGTGAGTTTTGTTTTGTGTGAAACATGTTATGCGATGCGAAAACATGAAATACATTTTTTTATAGTTTATACGATGGTTATATATCGATATAAATTGATCTGTCTGCCTATTAAACAATAGACTAAGGTGGCACCATGATACAGTTATGGAATTAGATGATGCTCAATGATAGAACGAATTATTTTTTTCTGGTAATACGTTAGATTTATTCTGGTAATAAATATTAAATAAACATCTACAATATTTATAAGCACGAAAATGTGTTTTTTACTAGATAAACTTACATTTGCCATAAGTTAAGAAAATATTTTGTCAAACCTTGGGTAACAGTGTTAAAGGCATGCATTACAAAGTTTTTATTGATAAAAATACATTTATCATACGTTAAGAAAAAAATATTTTGTTTTGGATTTTTGTCCTACAACCTGGGTAACAGTGTTAAATGCATGCTGCACTACAGTTTCTGTAACTACTTAAAGAAAATGCTATAAGACTATTCACTTAAAAATGGATAATTTCTCTCCCAGAACCACAAACCATTTTGCTATGCTGTAATATTTCCATGTGATGGTATTAGATTTATTTGAAAACCAAATTATGTTTTACCTCGTCCAGAAGGAAATTTACACAAATATTAATGTCTCTCTTTCATAAAAGAAAAATTTACACTCAAAGTATTGTTGTCTCAAATTCCCACACACGCAGAGTCTCTGAATTTAAATTCAAAATAAATAAAAAGCTTAAATGTTAAATAGAACTCTCTTGCTCTAAAGAATCAATTTAAACGTGGACTCCGGACGCAAAACTGATGGTGGCTGTGTTTTTGTATTTTCCAGAAGACTTTAACTTATTGTTATTTGAACAGCTTGACATGTGAATATTTAAAAACTCATTCTTACATGAGTGATGTTGACTTGATATAAATATACATTTTCTTCTTCAAACAAAACGTCTCATGGCCACATGATCCCAGTAGGGACAAAGAGCGTTAAAACAACATTACTATATTATCGCTGGGTGGATGAGGAGCTTCATTTAACGAAGGAGATTTACCTTAATTCTACATGATGATGAAACCTGTCACACTGAAGAATGGTATCACCAACAGGAGTTTCAATTACAAGACAATGTGTTTAAAATGTAGCCAACTGAACTTAAAACATAACTTAAAAGATATTATGGGAGTAAATGTAATTCCTTTCCACCTCTGATAAAAATATTTATCTGAGAAAAAAAATTTTGGATTTTTGTCCTACAGAGTAAGCAAACATTTACATTTATGCATTTTCTCTTTTTGCTAGCAGACGCTTTTATCCAAAGCGTCTCTCCGCTCTCTCTTCTTGCTCTACTTAGGATGGTTTTTCATTGCATTCAAGTTACAGTTTGAGGAGGAAGGAGATACATTTATCACCAACAGTATCAGTTCATATTTATTGGGCCGCTGAAACATATTTAATATATATATATATATCCAAGTATCATTTCATATTTAAAACATATTTAATATATATATATATATCCAAGGTTAAATTGGAATGTATATGGGGGGCTCAGTGGTTTCAGGCTTTGAAGACTGCACAAGGGTGCAAAGCATACAAAATCTTATATCAATTGACAAACTGTAAAATATAAATTGAGAGAGCTTGAACTAGTAAGAACAAGAAAAAATTAAAATACAGTATTCACCCTATATTGTAAAAAAAAAATTATGAGGATAGTCCACTGATTAGGGACCAATGATATCTGTTTATTTTTTTCCACAAATTCCATTTTATTTTATTTATATATATTTTTTTATTCCAATTCAGCTTTCTCCATTCCATTTTTTTCTGGATTTTTTTTTTTTTTAGGGCCCGAGCACCGGTGGTGCAAGGACCCTATTGGAATTGCTCAGATTCTTCTTTTTCTTCTTCTCCAAAATGACTTGCATTTTGAGAGCCTATACATGATCGAAAACCAAAAGTGGTGAATATTTACATCTGATATGGTTTCAAAAGTGCTTGGGGCAAAATGGCTACAGTAGCGCCACCTATACAATTTCAACTAAGGCCGCATTTACACTGCATGTTTCAAGTGACCCAATTTAAGTTTTTTTCCTCCCATGTGGCACAGATCGGATATGGCCCATGACCATGTAAGCAGGAAAAAAATTGCATGGATTCCAATATTCTCAGATCGGTTTCAGGCCTCATTCATATGTGGAAATAACACAGGCGGCCCACTGCTAGCACTAGATTAAGGAGATTAGCCGCCTGAGAAAAAGCTTTGACAGTTAAATCCTGAATCAAATTTATGGTGTGTATATATATATATATATATATATATATACACACACAGTGGGGAAAATAATGTATGAGTCATGACTTAACTTGTGATTAATCTAAATTAAATTTGTTCTAAATATACCTTAAATTAATACTTTTCAAGTTTTTAATACTCCAAACAACGTGGCACGAATATGGATGCTGTAATATAAATATGAAGCTATTATTTCAGCTCCGAGGAATTATTAGTTTGCAGCTAAAATATTGCTTGATTAAAGTAATATTAATCTGTAACTTATGATTTATACTGTATTAATGATTCGTCCAGCGATCACTAACGTCAGTATATCTTTATCACTTTAGTTTATTTTGCTCTCGTGGCCAACGATAACACAATAAAGGGTTTTATAGCATTTTGCGTGAGGTAACAACCTTTTTGGCATCAAGGTTCAAATACTTGAAAATCACATCTCAAGAGACAATTCTTATAAATGAAACGAGGTTTATTTGTTCACTGCTAACATACATGGACTAACCTAATAAAAACACATAAACGAACACAACATACATACACACACATTCCGAGCTCTTGGGTTAACGTTAGGAAAATGGTTAAGATAGCACTCTGTGCTATTTCATAACTGGAGCCATAAGTAAGATCACAAACATAATTCTCCTATGCTTCTGCATTCAGATCGATTACCCGTTCAGTTAGGATAGAAACGTAGTTTGAAATACTTGCTATACGTTGATTAAGCAGGTCGGATCCTTAATCTCGTCCCACGTGGTGTTCGTGTTTTCACAGAAATGTCTGATCCTTTGTCTCGGATGCCACGTGGTTTGGTTCATGTGTCTTCGGTGGCTTTATTTCTGAGCATGTGGTTCCTTACTGCTGCGTGACGTCACCGGGAAGCTCTCTCTCCGATCGGCGGTTGCCTGGTTCAGTGTTGAGATGGAAAGCGTTGTTAAGCTGCTGGTTCTGCGGTGTTATGGCTTTATGAAGTCTTGGATTCACTTAGCTCGTTTGTCTCAGCCCGATGTTTAAGGCGAGTGTCCAGCGGAGCTTCCAGGTCATCCGCGACCGAGCAAGTTGAAACGCGAGGATCAGAAAGAAGGAAGAGTGAGAATTTGTCGTAGTGTGTCCACTTTTAAACTACTAGGTTTAACCCCGCCCACGGAGGCTTCTTCCAATCAGATGGTCCTTGTGGGGCGGAGCTCTGCCCATGTCTTTGGGGCGTACCATAATGAGAATTCTGTGTCGAACAATAAGCGTTTTAATACTTGTATAAATTGTTATCACATGTTTACCCATTTATAATTATCACCCAGTCTGTTGTACCATTGATTCAAAATAATCATGGCGATTTCTGTGAATCTAAATACCACATTTGGCACACAAAGTGCCCATACCACACAGTTTAAGGCATAGATTAAAACATTTCGCATTTCCTAAATCATTCACATTCATACCAAGCATATGACAGGCAGAGTATAACATTAATATCCATATCAAGGCTCGAAATTAACTTTTTTACTTGGTAGCACTGGTGCTCCCAACTTCAAGAATTTAGGAGCACCACAATTTTTTTAGGAGCACCCACTGAATATTAAGGGGCAACACAACTGCCAATTGAGCGGAAGGGCGGGCAACATCCTTCCTGATGATTAAAAGCTTCATTAATTAAACCTGATCCTTAAGCTGCAGTGCTTTGTTTTTTATACATACAATATACAGAGGCAAGATGAGAAGAAAATGTCATTTAAACTTTTCTCAAAACAGTTCCCCTCAGAAATACATTTTCATAGTGTTTTATATTAATACCATTATTTACTCACTCAAAATTAGTTTTAAACCTGAGTTTCTTTCTTCTGATGAACATGCATGCTATTTTGAAGAATGTGGAAAACCAAACAGCTGCTGGTCCAGAGTGACTTCCATAGTATTGTTTTATATCCTACTATCAAGTGGACCAGCAACTGTTTGGTTACCCACATTCTTAAAAATATCTTCTTTTGTGTGCAACATATGAAATAAATGAATACAGGTTTGGGACAACATGTGAGTGAGTAAAAAATGACAGAAATAAAATTTTAGGGTGAACCATCCCTTTAATGACAGTCGGCTACATGTTTAATTCTGTACCTTTAAGAGCTGCACGCATCTAATATACAGGCACGCATCCGTTCCACTTACCGGTTTACTTTCATTCCAAACATAAACAACTGAGTCTATATGTAAACCTTGTGTGTTTAGACAGTATTAGCTCAAAAGATAACTTAGTTTAGTAATCAGGCACTGTTAGACAGGCTTTTTAGTTTGCACGTTTCGGGTACACAGGCTCAGAAAAAGCGCACTTCAGACCAGCGCGCAAATTAAAACTTTAACCTGCTTTAGCTCCCAGTCACGTGGCACATGCTGTGCAATAATTCGCAAACGTTTAGTTTAGAGTTCGCACCACGACAATTATTTGCATTCGCACAAATGCTCCCAAATATATTTTGGAGTCGCACAGATTACATTTCGGGAGCATATGCGACCAAAATGGTCGCAATTTCGAGCCCTGCATATGTTTCTTGCGTAGATGGTTTTAATATTCAAGGTCATTAGACTTATTCTCGAAATCCTCTTATGTACATTTTCTTTGTTCTCCGATGAGAAAGCGCGCTCTGAAAAGGGGGAGGGGCTTTCTATCCAGACAGCGAGGTGCCAAGTCCCTGTGGTTGTTTGGGCATTTATGACTTGGTACATGAAAGTAACCAAACTCCTCAAAGATGTGCTGTTCCTCAATCATCTTTCTCTACACATCCCCCTTTGGCTCGGTGATGTTCCCGATGGAACATCGGCGGGCACTGGAACAAGAGGCAGAGAGAACAGGCACATACAAGAAACAAACATAATCTCTATCACTGACTGAATCCTGGTGCAGGGTAATTTGGGAAGAAACAGGTTAGAAACTTGAGAAGACGTAGGGGTGCATTGTTTGGGATTATTGACAATTGGGTCATTTTATTGGTTTAATTGTCAGGGATTCGACGAGGCGGTATAGGCATGATATCAATCAGGTTGGTCAAGTTCTCGGGTTCGGGATCGGGTTCTTGGTCGTGTTTATCACGTCGGAAAAGGCGCGGGACGCCTGACGTGCATCTGTTGAGAGACTCTTGAACGGCGTTCACTCACTTGTGTAGGAGGAAGACCAGTGTCAAAGTCACAACATATCCTACGATAGTAGAGATACAAAGCGCTGTGTCAGTGGCAGACCAAGACCGAATAATTGGCGCGCGGGCGGAAGGCGAGCGATAGCTTCTAAAGCTGTGTCAACCGGTGTCAAATCAATAAGTTGCGTTCCTTCCTCCTTGATCCTTTCTTCCAATTCTGGATCAAGGACAAAGGAATGCTGTTTGAAGAAGGGTGAGATTTCGATTTCAGCCTGATACTCGTCGTCGGTAAGGTTATACAATGCTAACTCGTCAATATGGAGGATCGAGCCCTTAGGGACAGTGATCCATAAAGTTTGGTTGGACAAATTAATGCGCGTGGCGGTGTAGTGTTGATCGTATGTGAGGGTAGCTGTTCGTGCTGGGGTATTGACCAGCCATTGGTTTCCGATGATTTCGGCTTGCGTTGCCTCAACTTGAGAACGTGGTGTTGCTTCGGCGGGGCAGCTAGTGTCGGGTCTAATGGATTCTAAGCCGCAGATGCCCTCGGTATTATCGCGTACGAAGGGTTTACTCGGGCAGAGGAAGTGAATGTCTTTAGTGAGCGTACACATCTTTAGGTTTGGGGCCAGATACAACTGCTCGTTGTTATCGTGATACGCGACGACCTCGGGAGTGTTGATTTTGACATAAGTGTTCCCTTGCCAAAATCCCACATTCACAACGTCTTTAAGCCGGTAAACATTATTAGCGTCGATAATGGGCAAACTGAGAATAACCGCCAAGTCGCCTGTTTCAGAGTATGCGTATATGGGAATACTGCTACCGGGAAAGGGGCGAGATGAGTTTGGATGAGACTAGCAAGGCTAAGACCGCAGTGGCTGGAAGGACGTTTGGGCAAGGCTAAGAGGTGTCACGTAGCACGGAATCCTATTCATGGCTAAGTTGTCGATCAAGGAACTTACATCGCGTTTCATGTCGGTCATGATTTTGGCGGGTGACCTCGATCGGTTGACAACGGTTCTCCCAACGAGTTAAGACGACTTTACTGACAGGAGTCGATCTCAATTTCAGGACCTTCAGAAGAACACAAAGTGAGACATGAGAGAAAGAAACCAAAACAACAACAAAAAAATGGAAAAAAATGTAATACAATTAAAACAAAATTCAATAATTTTTTTTAAAACAAAAACAAAGCAAAGAGACACAAGGACACCGAATGAGGTGAGACTGCAAACGTGTGTCACATGTGTGGAGTAACTCCTCTCTACTAGAGATTGGTCCTAGCAGTGCTGCGGAGGAGAGAGTATGGGTTGTGTCTAAGCATGGTTGCTATATGTTTTCCTAAAATGACAATACTTATGCTTGTGTAGAGCATATGGTTGTCGGTCTGTGTCAGTTGGTTTGATCTTCCCCCTTTTCATGTCGGTGGTTTGGATTTGCCGGTTGAAACTGGCAACACATCAGGCATCCTTTAATGTATTCTGCTACGTCTTGCTGCATGCCAGGCCAGTACGCCACTTGCTTGAGTTTTTCATAGGTGGCCTTGACACCGTGGTGTCCTGCGCATGGTGCATCGTGTGCGTGTGTCAGCATAATCCCCCTTTGGCCGTGAGGTACTGCGAGCTTTGGCGCAGTGAGTGGCTCAGGGACATACGTGAGAACACCGTCTCGCAGATGCAGCATGTGCTTGACAGAGTGGAGCGTGCGAAGCTCAGAGGATGTGTTTAGGACCGTGGAGGAAATGGGATGTTTTAATGGGTCGGACATGTGAGCTGCCATGGTTCGTAGTGATGAATCCGCATTTTGGAGGGTGAGGAGATCGTCAGCAGTGAACTGAGGTGATATGGTAATGTGGGAGGGGGCAGGGGTGTGCGCGCCAGTGGCGTGCCGGCGGCGGGTTACTGCTGCCACTGTAGGGTTGGGTGGGAGGGCATAAAGTGTCCAGGGCTCTTCATGTAATGCACCTGCTTTGGTGAGGGCATTGGATTGGTCATTTGAGGGGCTGGAGTTTGGGAGGAAACGTTTAGGCTATCAGAAATGATCTGGTATTCTTCGGAGGAGTGGCAGATGACTAAGACAGCACTTTCAGGAACTTGAGGGGTTTCATCAGCAGGTGTTTGTTGGACGCTGCTGTGATCTGGAGTATTGGGTGTTGAGTTAGTGTTTAACTCTGTTGCTGGGTTTTCAGGTGGGGTTTTGTGTCCATCTGAAGTTAGGGTGTTTACTGTTCTCTGAGAGTGAGGTAAAGCAGTGCTGTTTTCTGTGGCTTATTTTTTCAGCTTGTCACTGCCTTCTCGTCCGACAGCTAGTCAGGCTGAATCTGGTTTCTCTTTCTTTTCCCACTTCCGATCCTCCTCTTCTCGTTGGAAGAACTCTTTCACCATCATTTCCATCAGCTTTTGTGAGTAGAAGTACGGTGGTGTCTTTTGTTCTTGTGTGGATTCAGTTTGGAATCTTGGTGAATTCTTTCGTCGATTCCTTGGGCTGATTGCTCCAGGGTGAGTTTGTCGCTTTCCCTTGGAGTTTCCATTGAATTCCCATGAGCTTTTCTCTCTTGAGTTTCCAAACGAGCTTGGCTGGTTCCACGATCTCTCCCATTGACTCTCATGAGGCCTTGCTTGGTCCCATGACTTATCCCAGTGTCGTCCAGGTGAGCGTTGATGTCCACGCGGTCCATCCCAGCGGTCATACCTCTGTTTAGGTCGGGTGCCAGCATGTGAGTCTCGTTCTCTGTTGGACGGGGGTGCATTCCACTCTCTGTGTGGCGGCTTAGCACTGTCTTGGCGTTGGGTGCCCTCTAGAGCCAGTCCGTGACTTTGAGTGTTGAAGTCAAGAACTGCTGGGGTTTTGGCGCTCTTTTCTGAGGCCATCTTTTGTTTGCTGTAGGCTTTTTGCACCAAGTCTCCCAACTGCTGAGTGTTCATTGTTCGTGGGCATGCGAGAACGCCAAGATGGTGGCTTATGCCAGGATGAAGTTTCCTCAGGAAGAGAGTTTTAAAGTTCAGTTCATCTTCCATGTCAGATTCATTGCGAGTTCCAAAGTATGCTTGTCTGACTCGACTGTAGTAAGCTTGAGGAGTTTCGTGACGTCCTTGTCTGGTCTCCAGGGCAGCCACTAAGCCTTGATCGGACTCAGGGTCGGCGAACTCTTTAATGAGGGCTTTTTGAAGCAAGTGATAATCAGTCTTTGTGTTAACAGGCTGCTGGTCAAGGAAGCTGCGCACTTCAGGACTGAATGTCGTTCGGAGTAAACAGAGTTTATCTTTGTCCGTAACGTTAAGTCGCATTTCCAGATGGAAATCAATATCTTGCAGATAAGCTTGGACATTTTGGCTGTTTGGCACGTTGGGGTTGAATTTGCCAATTTTTCTGGCGAGCTTGTCAAGGTATTTTAGGTCCAAGCCGTGCGACGATCTGCGGCTGGCTGCAGCAGATTCTTTTGGTTCTGTCATGATATAAAGTTCTTCAGACGGCGCTGGTGAATGTTTTAACACCACCCCCTCTGTCTTTTGTTCACGTGTCAGTCCAGGAACAGGTGACCCGATCCTGCTTGGCAGGGGTGCGGTCGGTGCACGTCCTGTCCTTGACGGCTCATGGCGTAATTCGTAAGCGTGCTTGTTCCACCTCATCGGTCCCTTCCTGTCGTTCCTGAGCTTCACGTTCCAGCTGCTCTATGCGTCGTTGTGCGCTTGTCAGCTCCTGCTGGCGTTGTGCAGCGTGCTTGTCGCTCAGTTTGAGGGTGGCGATGAGTGTGTGACTTAAGGAGCGGGTGATCTTGGCTAACTCTTTGTGGCCGTAGCTTTGACTTGGGTCCTGTCTCATAAGGCTTGTTATGTTGTCATCCAGCTGGTCCTGTGTCTGATGTTTGAGTGTTTCAGCAGCTTTAGGGAGGAGGCTGACTGTCACAACACTTAGCCATGTTTCCAGATCTTCCCAGTGACCGACATGTTCTGTTTTGTGAGACATGTTTTGGCGGGGTGAGGGAGATCTCGAACTGAACTGACACAGACCTTGAATGGGAAACAAAGCAAAACAAAACAAAACAAAGCAAAACAAACAGGGGTGTAAATGTGCAAAGTGTAGTGTATGCTAGTGTTTAGTGTGATTCTCTGCGTCTGTGATCCTCTGGTGGGGTGCTTGTAATTTGTAGTTTCTGCATAGAAATTATTGAGCACACATAAAGGTAGCACAGCTAGGAAACAGAGAAAGAAAAGTACACTAACAGAATGAGTGCTCAGGGGTAATCATTGGGTGCTTCACCTTTTCTTGTAAGAGAAAGTCTCCTTGTTTTTTTTTAGGAAGGAGGCCAGTCCAATACGAAGGTGAAGGACAATAATAATAAACAAATCTCTCTTTTAATAGCAGATTTTCCTCCTTTTCACTTTTGTTAAGTCTGATGTAGAAGGACGCTTCTAGTCAGAGGATTGGAAAATAAAAGTTTTCCCTTTTGTAATAGGGCTGTGATTGCTATTTGAAATTTTCTCCTGGACGGAGGAAAACCATAGCAATGACAGTGTTATTCCTTAATGGCTAAATTTACACGTGGTGGCGCTGTTGAGTCAATACACTTAGGTTGGTTTTGCTGTTTACAGGGTAAACAAATTTACCTAGGTTTTGAGGAAACCTTAATTTCCCCTTTGGGGTTTTCTAATTAGAAGGTTAACGTCCTTATACCCTAAGTTTGGTGAGAAATGGCATTGTTTACGTGGTGTCGCCGTCACTTCACCAGCCCAACACTAGGGGGAGCACTGTCTACTCTCAGGCCTAAGTAAAGAGGACCTTATTAAATTTTTTGCTGAGTTAATCAGATCACCTAAGGAGATGAAGTATGGCCTACAGGTAGAGCCAGACTTGTGTTGAGTCTGAAATTAGAATTAAAATTAGAATTTGTGGTTTCTAATTAAAATTTAATGATGTTATCATTAAAATTGATAGGATCGATTAGGATTAGAATTACAAGAGCAATCTACAATTGAGTTGATAAACCAATATTGTTGCAATATGTAAACAGGAAGTGTAATTAATTATTAAATGTAATTAGAATTTTCAAATTCATAATTAATTATGAAATTAAATTACAGCTTCCAAATCACTAGTTTCGGATTCCTATAATAATAATTGAATAATTTCCCAAGTTACTCATTCCTCATTGTGTCATTAACATCAAACCAAATTAATCTGTACTACCCTAATTACCTGTTGTTTGTCAAATTATAAGAGCACTTATGATTAATCAGTGGCTAATGTTGCTACTTGGAAGCAGGAACTGAAATTATTTTATGAAATGAAATTAATTTCGAATTTGTAATTAATTATGACATTCAATTAACAATTAAAAATTCCTAACAATAGCAACTTATCCACTGATGTGTTTTAAAATCAGGAAAGCAGTTATAACTGAATGAATCACCATATTATCAAGGTAATGAGGTAATACCAAATTATCTTCTAATAAAACCACCAGCTATTAAACTGATACCCACTAAAGATAAAAGACTTTAAACAAATGTTAATTAAAACCACCTGTGAGATTGTTAGACACTGATGATTAGTTATAACAGTAGCACAGCCAGTTTATTAACATTGCATTTGTTAGTCTTTTAAATGGGGAGATAGATAGAGAGAGAGAGCGAAAGGAGTAAAAATGAGTCACATTTCCACACACACACAGCATTCACTCATATTCAAACTCTCTAAATGCTACGTGCTAATCGCTAGCCGTAAATGCTAACAGCATTGCATTTAATTTGCTTCAATGCCAGCTTCTTTGTTTCAGTTAGCTTAGCGCTAATGCTATTCGTTTACAATAGTTCAAGGTGACGCTGTGACTAAGTCAGCACAATGCCCTAGCACATGCTCCGGAAATGGTTTCCGAAGACTTCCTGGTTTGAGCTCGTCACTATGATGACGCACACCAGGGGGTACTTTCTGTTTCAGTACATACCCGGAGCTGCAAGTGTGCTCCACACTTCAAAATCAACAAGCACTATTCATATTATTTATCTTTTATAGCACATTAAAAAAATCTCACTCGTTTAGGGCGAGATAAATTAATCTATGGATTAATTATTATACATTCCTGAACCTTATACTGTTATTTGTCTGTTTAGACAACCAGCACACATATGAAACGATTAAATTGCTCGCAAATTTCTCCCTTCTCACAGACGTTTGGCCACTCCTTTCTCTGAGTGCGCGGATCTGGATTTCACTCACGTGGTGAATAAACGTGGCCGGGAATTATTAATTAGCTAAGTTAATTTCTCCAGCCGGGAGGTTTGAAAATATAGCTGAGTTTGAGAGGGACACGCACGTAACAAATCATACTATAAAGGCCTTAACGGAGAGCAACGAGGAACATGCTCGTTTGACTCTCGTGCGTTGTTAAAGCGACTTACTCGTGTCTTAATAGACTAATGTTAATTATTTACTGCAGTTTCATTTCTTCTCAACAACTCAAGTTGCACTACTATCTTTCATTCAAAACGCACTGTGTTTTACAAACAAGAATGCAATATCACAAATAACCGCTTATTTCTTTGTATTTACTCAATTTTTCCGAAATAAAAAATGTGAGAAATACCCTTATTGTCTTTGATGGATGTTTTATCGATTTTCAAGTTAATCTTTATGTCAGCTTTTCTATTCTCCACCATATGTAACATAAATATGAAGCTATTATTTCAGCTCCGAGGAATTATTAGTTTGCAGATAAAATATTGCTTGATTAAAGTAATATTAATCTGTAACTTATGATTTATACTGTATTAACGATTCGTCCAGCGATCACGAACATCAGTATATCTTTTTCACTTTAGTTTATTTTGCTCTCATGGCCAACGATAACAGAATAAAGGGTTTTATAGCATTTTGCGTGAGTTAACGACCTTTTTGGCATCAAGGTTCAAATACTTGAAAATCACATCTCAAGAGACAATTCTTATAAATGAAACAAGGTTTATTTGTTCACTGCTATTCTAACATACGTGGACTAACCTAATAAAAGCACATAAACGAACACAACATACAGTGTTCAGCGTAAATGAGTACACCCCCTTTGAAAAGTAACATTTTAAACAATATCTCAATGAACACAAAAACATTTTCCAAAATGTTGACAAGACTAAGTTTTATATAACATCTGTTTAACTTATAACATGAAAGTAAGGTTAATAATATAACTTAGAGAACAACATTTTCAGTTTTACTCGAATTAGGGTGATGCAAAAATGAGTACACCCCACTGAAAGTCTCTGGAGCACAGCTAAATTTTAGACTACAAATGTCTAATTTAACAAGAATTCAACCACAGGTGAGTCTAATTAATCATTGCACAGGTGACAGTTGACTATAAAAGGGTGTTACTTAAAGAAAACCCCTTCCCATTTCATGCTGTCAGCAATGGCACCACATGGAAGAGAAATGTCACAAGACCTGAGAAAGAAAATAATTTCTTTACACAAGAAAGGTGAAGGCTACAAGAAGATCAGCAAAGCTTTACTTATCAGTAAGAGTACTGTAGCAAAAGTGGTACAAACATTGAAAAAAGATGGAACTGCAACCATCGCACAGAGACGTCCAGGTCGTCCACGGAAGTTAACACCTCGTCAGGAGCGTCTTCTGATGAGAAGGGTTGAAGAAAATCGACATGCAAGTTCACTGCAGTTATCTAAAGAAGTAGAAAGCCAAACTGGGGTGACTATTTCCCGTGACACAATACGGCGTACACTGCAGAGGAATGGCATGCATGGGTGCCGTCCACGAAAGAAGCCTCTCCTAAAGCCCAGGCACAAAAAAGCCCGCCTAGAGTTTTCCAGGGCCCATGCTGACAAAGATGAAGACTACTGGGACTCTATACTCTGGAGTGATGAGACCAAGATAAATGTTTTTGGAACTGATGGCTTCAAAACTGTATGGCGTTGCAAAGGTGAGGAATACAAAGAAAAATGCATGGTGCCTACAGTGAAACATGGTGGTGGCAGTGTCCTTATGTGGGGCTGCATGAGTGCTGCTGGTGTCGGGGAGCTGCATTTCATTGATGGCATCATGAATTCACAAATGTACTGCTCTATACTGAAAGAGAAGATGCTACCATCCCTCCATGCCCTTGGTCGTCGTGCACTTTTCCAACATGACAATGATCCTAAACACACATCTAAGGCCACTGTTGGATTTCTGAAGAAGAACAGGGTGAAAGTGATTCAGTGGCCAAGTATGTCTCCTGATCTGAACCCAATCGAACACCTATGGGGAATTCTGAAGAGACAAGTTGAGCATCACTCTCCATCCAGCATCCAATCTCTAAAAGAGGTCATTCTTGAAAAATGGAAAAAGATAGATCTGGCAAAATGTCGCCAACTTGTTCATTCCATGCCTAGTGTTCCTGTGGCTCAGTGGTTAGAGCATTGCGTTAGCAGTGCAAAGGTTGTGGGTTCGATTCCCAGGGAACACACATACTAACAATACAAATGTATAGCTTGAATGTACTGTAAGTCACTTTGGATAAAAGCGTCTGCTAAATGCATAAATATAAATATAAATATAGAAGACTTGGTGCTGTCATTAAAAATCATGGAGGCCATACAAAGTACTAGATTTACCCTAATTTGAGTAAAACTGAAAAATTTGTAATCCAAGTTATATTATTAACCTTACTTTCATGTTATAAGTTAAACAGATGTTATAAAAAACTTAGTCTTGTCAACATTTTGGAAAATGTTTTTGTGTTCATTGAGATATTGTTTAAAATGTTACTTTTCAAAGGGGCTGTACTCATTTACGCTGAGCACTGTACATGCACACACATTCTGAGCTCTAGGGTTAACGTTAGGAAAATGGTTAAGATAGCACCCAGATTTCATAACTGGAGCCATAAGTAAGATCACGAACATAATTCTCCTATGCTTCTGCATTCAGATCGATTATCCCGTTCAGTTAGGATAGAAACTTAGTTTGAAATACTTGCTTTACGTTGATTAAGCAGGTCGGATCCTTAATCTCGTCCCACGTGGTGTTCGTGTTTTCACGGAAATGTCCGATCCTTTGTCTCGGATGCCACGTGGTTTGGTTTGTGTGTCTTCGGTGGCTTTGTTTCCGAGCACGTGGTACCTTACTGCTGCGTGACGTCACCGGGAATCTCTCTCTCCGATCGGCGGTTGCCTGGTTCGGTGTTAAGATGGAAAGCGTTGTTAAGCTGCTGGTTCTGCGGTCCCTGTGGTTGTTTGAGCATTTATGACTTGGTACATGAAAGTAACCAAACTCCTCAAAGATGTTCTCAAAGTGCTGTTCCTCAATCATCTTTCTCTACAATGCTTTATGCAAATGTATGTTTATTATTATTGAAACCATAGTCAACATAGAGCATGAAGACTAGACATGTTTCAAACGACATAGATGTTTTTCAAAGAATGTTCAGGTCTATTAGACACATGAAAAAAAATACCAGGTTCCCATTACTTCTCTTTCTTTGCACTGAGCAATTTACTTACACAAACCCCCACGATAGGGCAGCTCACTTCTTCTGAACATGCAAAAGTTACATTTATTTATTATAACATTTGTTTGCCTCTCTGTGCCCACATACTGTATTTTGATGCTGCTAAATTCTCAATAAAACAGTTTTAATTTATATATTTTACTCTTTCTGTTGTCAGACAATGGAATGAATATGAAATAGTGACTGAAACGTGACCCATTAAGACTACATAACTATAACCAGCTCTCACTTCCAAGACGTTAATCTGCACAAAAATTATTTATAATCGAGCCATCGTCTGATGAAATCAAATACACATAAGATAAAGACAAAAGATCTGCTGTGATTTCAGCTATACTTGCATGTAATATTAGAGAAGCATCACAATATCTGTGTTTAACTGAAACCGCTGCTCCTCTCGCTAATCAATGCAGATGTACAGAGAGAGAGAGGTGTGCTCTGCTGGGAAAGAAAGACCTCGCACGGCAGTACACAAGTGAGTATCAGAAACTAAAAGTTTGGCCAAGCCCTAAAGATTTGTTGCTAGGCACTTTTTTGGAAGGAAAAAAAAGTCGCTAAAGGGATCTGCAAAGTCGCTATGTTGGCCATTTCTCCAACTACGGGCATGGGTCAAACAGAAACTGTGCGCTACATTAATCGCGCATTAAAAAAATCAGTGCCGTTAAAATTAATTTGCATTAACACGTTAACTTTGACAGCACTAATATATATATATATATATATATATATATATATATATATTCACCGTGTTTTTTTTTTCTTTTGAAACCGAAGGGGAATCTTCCAAGAGATTTTACACAGTTTTAACACAGGATAAGACCATATACTAAGTGGTACCATAGCCTAAGAACTAAAAGGGCAAGCCATTTTGATTTAACCCTACAAAACTCTAGTTCACGTGTAGTCCAATAATGACGAAGTAGATATTAACAATTTTCAAATAGAAGCATTGTTTATATATATTTAAAAACAAAAAGGATCCAATAAGGGCTTAACCACAAAACGGCGTGCATAGTAAAAAATATTGGACCAAGAACTGAACAAATTGAGGCTCTTAAATACACAAGGATAATGAACTCATATACAAAAAGGTGTGTGTTATCATCATATAATGAATCGTAAAAATAAGAACCTAGAACAAAGGACTCTAGACACCAGAGAAAACCAGGAGGAAGGTAACGCACAGCAGAACTGAGGGAGGATGGAGCCATGGTTCAGTTTTGAGTGCAACCAACATAAGTGATGCCAGGAAATGCAGAGTCTGATAGACCTAGAAACTAGGCGGCATGGATAAGGTAGAGCCAGGGTGTCTGAGGACTGATCCGATAATGGTGTGAATGAGGACAGAAGTGTAATAAATTTATGAAGCTATTATTTCAGCTTTGGGTATCATTAATTAAAGATTCAATATTGCTTTGATTGAAGTGATATTAATCTTTAACTTATTATTTATACTTTATTAACGACTCGTCCAGCGACCATTAACATCAGTATATCTTTAACAATTTCATTTATCTTGCTTCGTGGCCAACGATAAAACAAACAAAATTAGTACTTTATCAAAATTGAGCTATTTAACGCGATCTTTGGCAAATAGTTTAAAACTTGAAAATCACACAGCCCAAGACATCATTCTTTATAAATGAAACAAGGTTTATTTGCTTACTGTTATTCTACAATGCTATATTAAACGTACTAAAACCCATATACACACATAAACATACGCATACACATAAGAAGTTTTGCGGTTTGAAGAGAGTTTTAAGGCTAACACTCTTTTGCTGTCTCGTAACTTTACCAGTGGAAGATCACAGCAGAGACTTCGCTATCTTTACTGCATACAGATCAATTCACCAGCAACAATAAGACAATAGAGATTTGTTTGGTCTACTTGCTTTCAGTTGAGTTGTCAGCTGATCTGGTGTTTCTGCGTGTTTCCTGGAAACCTCCGGCCGCTGGTTGCGTGATGTCACTGGGGAAACCCTCTTGTAAATGGCGGTTGCCTAGTACCTTTGTGACGTGATGATGCTGTTAGAAAGCTTGTTTTAGAGTTCTTACGGCTTCAGGCGTTAAAGTTCTTCAGTGAGACCTTTGTCGAAGTCTTTGAGTTCTTTAGGTTTGTCAGCCTGATGGTTAAGGCGGTGATCGAGCGCGATCAAATGATGAACCCGAAGTTCCAGCGAGCGAGAGCAAAAAGCTTAATGAACAAAGCTTTTGTGTCAATTTTAAATGGCCCGATTTGGGTCCACCCACGGGCGGCTGTCCCAAACAGGTTGTTCTTGTGGGGCGCATTATTGAATTATGCGTTAAACAGTCATCCCAGACCATTTCCAGATAGAGAGTTATTTTGTCCTGTTTTGGCTGAATAATGGTTAAGTGATAAGAACCAACAGTGAGCTCCTGTTCTTGAATACATCCCAGATGTTCTTCTCAAATTTCTCCTGGTTTTTAGAAATCTCCTGAGATAAGGAGATTTTAGGGCAGGAAATCGGCCAGCCAGTTCAATGAAGATCGATCATGAATTAACTTTTATGGCTTGCAAATGACAAGTGCCGATGAAGACAACTCTGTGCAGGACGGGATCAGTGGCAAAGAGAACAGACTGCAGGATGGGGCTTCTAGTTTTGTGAGCAGGAATCAAAGTGGAAGCTATTCCTCTGCTTTCCAGTCAATACACCTTTCCTCTTCTTCCAGCTCCACTAATACTCCCACTGGCTCAAATGTAATAGCTCAGATACGTGGTCAGTTGAGACCTCAAACTCATGCTCCAAGAAGAACAAGGCTGCTGGCTCTGGCTCCGTAGTGGGCATTATGTCAGTGGCAGGCATAAGCTGGGTCTCTTGGTTTAGGAGTGGTGACTGATTTTACGTGGGGCTGAATGAATAATGAATAAGTCCTAGTACAAAATATTATAGATATTTTCAGCTAACTTACTAGTCAGATTAAAATAGATAATAGTACGTTTTTAAGTATTAAAAGTTAAACAGGCTTGCCATATTAGGACCACTATGTTACTATATTGAAAGTAAGGCCTTTAATGCAAAGTGCACTTTACATTAACCTCACTTCTATATCAGAAACACAAATTCTAAATGTGCATGTCATCATACAATAATACTATACTCTGAAAAGGCAATATGTGGAGTTTCTACTTTGAGAAATTATGCTAATATTATCACACACCCCAGAAAGCAAGAGAACAGGTGAGAACCATTGAATCAATGTAAACAATTGTTGATTTGTCAATGTTAATGGCATTGAATTAATCACTTTTGCACCGGCAATTAATGTTGAAAATGTGTTGAAATTTCAACAAACTACCATTATTGTGATCAATGTTTGTTTTAGTTGGGTTCTTGACACTTGCTTTTCATTAAAGGCAAAGGCCTATTATGCAAAAATCACTTTTATAAGGTGTTTGAACTCAGTTGTGTGGCCTCAGTGTGTGAAAACAACCAGCCAGTAATGGTTAAAATCCACCCACTCATTTTTATATAATCTAAAAAAATAAGTAAACAATCTCTCAGAATGAGCTGTTTCTGATTCTCCCTCTTGTCACATCACTGGGGGGAAAAAGTCCTGCCCATTTGTGACGCTGCCCTATAGACACAGCCCTGAGTGAAAAGCTGGCTCCGCCTCCATTACTGATTACTTGCTGTTGCTGCTGGAGATATTCATGCCTAATCAAAACAAAGTTTTAAATATTAAAACGGCTTGCCATAATGTCAGCATCAAAGAAGCTTTTCAAGTGCTGTGTTTTGGGATGCACTAACGAACATAGGAGTATCATAGACTCCCTTCATCTGAGCTTAGGACACTATGGTTAACAGGGCTCTAGACTAACTTGTTGCACTGGTGCGCCTGAGAAAAAACACTTTTTTTTCGTAGGTGCACCAACACAAATGTTAGGTGCACCCAAATTTTCATATAGACAATATGGACTCGTAAACGATTAACTAACACAACCTGGTCAACATAAAGTTATTTATTTGAAGCACAATTCTACAAGAAAGGTAACTTGCTGAAAAAGTGTTGGTGCTTAAAGTGCTTCACTGAGCTGAGATTTAAACTTAAAACATCTCAAGATAAATGAAATAAAAAGAAAATCTAAATTAAGTGTTTTAAGGGCGTCAAACTGAACATCTCATGGCTCAATGTCTTATGGACTATCCTCCATTGCAGTCACATGCCCCTCGGATGACCAACTCCTGTAGTTTGGCCTTCTTGATATTTGGCCTTGGCAAAACCAGCTGGCCACACTCTCTCTAGCATCAAAATCTTCAGGACTTGGCCCCTCTACACTGATTCTTATCAGATATCCCACTGTGTCTGAATGAAGGGGTGTTCTAGTGCAGTGGTTCTCAAACTTCTTTGGTCACGCCCCCCCTTAAATCTATAAAAAATATGGCACCCCCATCCCACCTCAGACTACAAATCTTCTGTTTCACAAATCCAAAGATACCGTGGCGAAATATACAGAAAGATTTAGACATCAACACCCATCATACAAACCTCAACAATGGTGGCAATCAAACTAATTCAGATAAATAGATCAACTGCAATGCATGATGGGAGTCATGAATGAGTTTTGTACTATGTTGATACCCAGCAGTTCCATCCAAATCCATTCATAACTATGTTCTCAAACCTTAAACTGATGCAAACCAGAAACTACAACACACGCATCTTATACTTATTCAGAGAAATAAGTATTCTCAGTGACAATGCAACATCTTACATAAACTCAGCTGTTGATGGACAAATGAATGCATGCATGACAGTTCACTCTTCTTCGATCATGTTTGGACTTAATGTGTTCGTTGTTACGAACACATTATGTCCAAACATGATCGAAGAAGAGTGAACGGTCATGTTCACTCTTTACCATTTGCCAAAGGTATTCTGGTTGGGGTCTGGGAAGTGAATAATGCATTGTTAAAACTTTAGTTACACTTGTTTGGACTATGCAAATAAGTTCCACAGGAGGAAAGAAGGGTGGGCCATATCGTGTCCCCCCACTCTGATGGAAACAGCTAATCACAGCCTGGAAATGGAGAAATGCTAGATTGCAATCTCCTCCTCGTCGGAAAGAGATAAAGGTACCTTCCCAAAAGACACTATTAGCTCTGAGTCTGAGGCCCTCAAGGGTGAGACATTAACAGATAAACCAGTTCGGAGTCCTGTTACTGGGAAGGCAGCAACATAAACACATTGTTCTGCAACTCAGTCCTGCAAAGGAAGGGACAGCATCAGAAACTACGATCTGAGTCCCCTGTCTGCAAGGGTGAGGCAACAGCAGATCAAGAGAGGCAGAAGACACACAGACATCTGCAACAAAGTTTAGCTCCAGCGAGCATACCTTCACTCCAAGGTACCTTTGCTTGCGTGTTCCAAGCTAAGGACCTTCTGCACCTACTCCAGGACCACATCTGCGTGTTCCAGATTTTAGGTCCCTTTGGTGCTCCAGGAGATCAGCATCCTCCAGCGCTTCATGTTCAAGGCTGTCAAAACGGATTCCTGCTCCTTTCCCCTCTGCATTTTTACCAGCACAACCAGTGGATGAAGTCACCGCCACCGGACTGCTTACTCAACCACAGAGAACGTAGCTATCACATATCCAAACCTCGTCCAGAGACATTGGCATTATGTAGTATCAGTATATTATTTTTCTAAATGACATTAGATGTCATAGGGCTGATTGCAGTTTATAGCAAATCTTTAATATATTTGTTTGATGCATATGAATTAATGAATGACTGAATGATGCATTTATATAGCGCTTTATTGTTCATTGCTGTACACTCAAAGCGCTTTACAATCATATGGTGGGGGGGGTCTTTCCTCAACCACCACCAGTGTGCAGCATCCACTTGGATGATGCGACGGCTGCCACAGGGCAAAGGCACCAGTGCGCTCACCACACACCAGCTACAGGTGGAGAGGATAGAGAGTCATAGAGCCAATCAAGTTGATGGGGATTATTAGGAGGCCATGATTGACAAGGGCCATTGGAGGGAATTCGGCAAGGACACCGGGGTAACACCCCTATTCTTTACGAGAAGTGCCATGGGATTTTTTTTAATGACCACATAGAGTCAGGACCCCTCGGTGTAACGTCTCATCCCGAAAGACAGTGCTTTTTTTTTGTATAGTGTCCGTGTCACTATACTGGGGTGTTAGGACTCACACAGACCACAGAGTGAGCAACCCCTGCTGGCCTCACTAACACCTCTTCCAGCAGCAACCTAGTTTTCTAGGAGGTCTCCCATCCAGGTACTGACCAGGCTCAACCCTGCTTAGCTTCAGTGGGAAACCGGTCTTGGCTACAGGGTGATATGGCTGCAACTGATGCATGATAAGGTTCTTCACCTATTTATTTCAGAGTAGCAACTGTTTATCTTTCTAATCAAGCTCTTCATTGTATCCAACATCACTTGCATTGTATGTATTCCACACTCATTTTATTCTTTCCCATCATGGTATTTATTTAGTAGTTGTTGATTACTTTGTCTTTCTTTTGTTAATAAAATCTATTTTATTACACTTGTGTCTTCCTTGTGTTGATAATGCATTTAAGGTTCTACAAGTTAGATATCCACCAATATTTCTTGTGATGTACTCCTAACCACACCAAGTGTGATCCAAAATCATAACATCACCTGTGACTTGAATACCCATCACTACACTAATTCGCCTACCTAGATTGGTGAAGGCAAAATTCACTACACTTGTGAGCAACCTCACAATGATTTCAGTCAACATCATATGATCCGATGGGATCTTAGTTTTATTGCCTCAACAAATGATATTTTAGCACTTTTACAGAGCGACATGAAAGCAACTAACATTAAAAACATGAGTAGTCAAGAAATGCACACAAGTTAGATAGCAAACACTTAAGATGACAATGTGATGGTGGTTTGTGGAAATTTCAGTCACATTATTTGAAATTAATGTGCAACATGTGCAAGATTTTGATTGATTCAGTGCAATTAACACACTGACAAATCAACTATTTTTAATATTGATTCAATGGTTGCTTGCTATCAGGGACCTATTACCTCTAATAATGACAGCCTCACAAATACAAAGATACGCGACCCCTACTAGGGGTTGCCAAATTTTTACAAGGGATTGCCAAGCTCACTCTAATTTAAAGTTTACAAATAGAGTTAATGGTTACAGTTTGATGATTAGAAGTTGTATGTGTAGGCCAGTGATGTTCAGTATGACATAAATAAGGAAATTGTTCTATAATATCATCTCATGGTTTCTTTTTAATATCAAAAAAGTTTATTTTTGGCACAGAAGAAATTATGTATTAATGCATTTCCGTTTGATTATTTTTCTTGCTTTGTTTTTCTAACCCTTTTTGTTTTTCTAACCCTTTTTGTCTCTCTCTCTCTCTCTCTCTCTCTCTCTCTCTCTCTCTCTCTCTCTCTCTCTCTCTCTCTCTCTCTCTTACAGTTAGCCACAGTAGAACATCTCCTCGTATTGGACCCAACACTAGCTAATTGTCATGATAGTGATGGTTACACTCCTCTACACCGTGCTGCTTACAGTGGCCATTATGCCGTGGTTTCTGCTCTTTTGAATGCTGGAGCGAATCTTCATGCAAGAACTACTGATGGTTGGATGCCGCTACATAGCGCCTGTCGCTGGGGGTCATGCCACTGTAGCTTCATGTCTTTTGAATTGGGGGGCAGAGGTCAATGGCTTGACAGCGGGGCGACTCACATCCCTACAACTGGCTGCTGGAAATACTGCAGCTGGGCAGACGATTGAGTTATTGCTGTCACAACGCACCCTACAGGCAGGACTGAAAAACAGTGCCGGAGAGACTGCTTATGACATTGCACATCGCACAAGTGAACATCACAGGCTGTTTGAGATGGCAGAGCCTTGTAATAAAATAGACTGACATATGTGAGCACAGGGTGAAATTATGACATCAAGTTTAGAAATGTGTCTTATTAATAAATGTAGGTGTGAAATTACTAAGAATAGTAGAGGAAATTGACATAAAAAACAAGAATTGGTCATCAGCATGCAGGAAATAAGCAGATGTTCACAACAATGTGTAATTATAATCATTAAAAATTATAAGCATGTCTTTGCATGTGTGTCAAAGCAGGAAGAGGGTGCATTTTCTGTCCAGGGTGTACTAAAAAACTAGGGGAGGGGAGACAAAATTGATTCACCTAACCCTTGCAATTCTTTTTAAAACGATTAAAAAATCGATTGTTTTACATCAGGATTGATTGATATTTAATTATTTTACTTTTCCTAAGAGATGGTGGGGAGAAGTTAGCACTTTTTAATTCCAACAGAAGGCGAAATGTACAGTATAGGTGTGGTCAACTTGGAGCAGCAGCACGCAGACGATCAGAGTATGACATCAAAGTACAGCGAGAGTGATTCGAAAGCATGCGGAGCCGTCTGTTCTCTGTAGCTCTCGCGGTGCTTTGATGTCATACAACCATCATTCTGCGTGCGCAGTGCCTCTGCATTAGATGGCGTCATATACATTTCAAGCCGGTCGTGAGAAAGCAAAACCATAACGGAGGCAGAGGATCAAACCTCTTCCAGAATTATTTCTGCACCTTCACATTTTGCATCCCAAACACTTTGGACTTCATACACTGCCTAAACATGACTAAAACGGTATGCAAAGTAACATAGCACCTTTTTTTCAGAAATTATTTTTCTACTCATTTTGTTGAACATTTCACTATTATATACATGTGCAAGTTCAGGGTTTTGGTACTTGAAAGTTTAATGGTAATGTATGTGTATGCTCCTGAAATAAAAGTTCAGAAAGATGTAATGCATTGTTTTTGTCAATATAATATAGTCTCTTTTAAGGGTACCCATATAGCAACATATTGTAGGCCTGTATCTGGCACGTGGAATGATGATCTGGCCCACATGTCAAGTCACCTTTATTTATATAGCGCTTTTAACAATACAAATTGTGTCAAAGCAACTGCACAATATCAAAACAGGAACATTTTTGAGTTAAAGGTATTTCATTATTGAATTCAGTGATGTCATTGTCCAGCTCAGTTCAGTTTAAATAGTATCTGTGCAATCAAGTTGGTGATATCGCTGGAAATGAAGTGTCCCCAACTAAGCAAGCCAGAGGCGACAACGGCAAGGAACCAAAACTCCATCGGTGGCAGAACGGAGAAAAAAACCTTGGGAGAAACCAGGCTCAGTCGGGGTGGCCAGTTCCCCTCTGGCCAGACGAACCAGTGGTTTGTTCCAACTGCAGCAAAGTCAGTGTAAGGGCTCCACTGGTTCCAGTGGCCCTATCCCGATGTCTGTCTAGGTGACGAAGTCCTCACTGGAGATCTGTCTCTGAGACTCATCTAGGTGTCCTGGTCTCCACTGACATTCAGAGTGGTAGAGGTCATCTCTAAGTGATGATCCACCATCTGATCTGGTTACGGACTGGATCTGTTGACTGCAGTGATCATCTGGGCTGGATAAGGACCGGATCGGGTGGCTACGGTGACCTCGGAATAAGAAAGCAAAAGACTAATATTAGCGTAGATGTCATTCTTCTTACGATGTAACGAGTACATCGTGTTGTATGGGAAGTGTTCCTGGTTTCGGTTGACCTAATTAATGCAGCCTAACAATCCTTTAACGGATTTGAATATTAGAAGAGTATTAGTGTGTTAAGTGTACACCAGGTTAAAGAGATGGGTCTTTAATCTAGATTTAAACTGACAGAGTGTGTCTGCCTCCCGAACAGTGTTAGGTAGATTGTTCCAGAGTTTGGGCGCTAAATAGAAAAAGGATCTGCCGCCAGCAGTTGATTTTGATATTCTAGGTATTATCAAATGGCCAGAGTTTTGAGATCGTAGCGGACGTGGAGGATTATAATGCGATAAGAGTTCACTCAAATACTGAGGAGCTAAGCCATTCAAGGCTTTATAAGTAATTAACAAGATTTTAAAATCTATACAATGTTTAATAGGGAGCCAGTGCAGTGTTGACATAACCGGACTAATGTGGTCATACTTCCTGGTTCTAGTAAGAACTTTAGCTGCTGCATTTTGGACCATCTGTAGTTTGTTTATTAAGCGTGCAGAACAACCACCTAATAAAACATTACAATAATCTAACCTTGAGGTCATAAACGCATGAATTAACACTTCTGCATTTGACATTGAAAGCATAGGTCTCAGTGTAGATATATTTTTAAGATGAAAAAATGCAGTTTTACAAATGCTAGAAACGTGGCTGTCAAAAGAGAGATTGCTATCAAATAGCACACCTAGGTTCCTGACTGATGATGAAGAATCGAGAGAGCAGCCATCAAGTGTTAGACAGTGTTCTAGGTTATTACTTGTGTGGTTTTTAGGTCCGATAATTAACACCTCTGTTTTTTCAGAATTTAGTAGTAAGAAATTATTCGTAATCCAGTTTTTTATATCAACTATGCATTCCATAAGTTTCTCAATTTGGTGTGTTTTACCGGGCCGTGAAGAAATATAGAGCTGAGTATCATCAGCATAACAGTGAAAGCTAACCCCATGTTTCCTGATGATATTTCCCAAGGGTAACATGTAAAGCGTGAAAAGTAACGGCCCTAGTACTGAGCCTTGAGGTACTCCATACTTCACTTGTGATCGATGTGATACCTCTTCATTCACTGCTACGAATTGATGGCGGTCAGATAAGTACGATTTGAACCATGCTAATGCACTTCCACTAATGCCAACAGAGTTTTCAAGTCTATTCAAAAGAATGTTGTGATCGATAGTGTCGAACGCAGCGCTAAAATCCAAGAGCACTAATAGAGAGATACAACCACGATCAGATGATAAGAGAAGGTCATTTGTCACTCTAATGAGAGCAGTCTCAGTACTATGAGATGGTCTAAATCCTGACTGGAAATCCTCACAGATATAATTTTTCTCTAAGAAGGAATATAATTGTGAGGATGCTACCTTTTCCAGTATCTTTGACAGAAAAGGGAGATTCGAGATCGGTCTGTAATTAACTAGATCTTTGGGGTCAAGTTGTGTTTTTTTAATGAGATGCTAAATAACAGCCAATTTAAAGGTTTTGGGGACATACCCTAATGACAATGATGAGTTAATAATAGCCAAAAGAGGATCTATGACTTCTGGAAGCACCTATTTTAATAGTTTAGATGGAATAGGGTCTAACATACATGTTGTTGGTTTAGCTGATTTAACAGGTTTATACAATTCTTCCTCTCCTATAGGTAGTAGAGAATGAGTGGAATTGTTCCTCAGAGGAACTATAGTGCACAATTTGATGTGATACTGCAGCTGGCAGCTGCATGGTTACAGTTGGATCTCTAATAGTATTGATTTTGGAAGTAAAATATTTCATAAAGTCATTACTGCTGTGCTGTTGGGAAATGTCAACGCCAGTTGATGTTTCATTTTTTGTTAATTTTGCCACTGTATTGAATAAATACCTGGGGTTATGTTTGCTTTCTTCTAAAAGAGATGAAAAGTAATCAGATCTAGCAGTTTTTAATGTTTTTCTGTAGGATAGGGTACTTTCCCGCCAAGTCATACGAAATACCTCTAGTTTTGTTTTCCTCCAGCTGCGCTACATTTTCCGGGCTGCTCTCTTTAGGGCGCGAGTTTGCTCATTATACCACAGTGTTGGACTCTTTTCTTTAATCTTCCTTAAGCGTAAAGGAGCAACCGTATCTAAAGTGCTAGAAAAGAGAGAATCCATAGTTTCTGTTACATCATCAAGTTTTTCTGCGCTGTTGGATATACTGCGGAATTGAGATAAATCAGGAAGATTACTTAGAAAGCAGTCTTTTGTGGTAGAAGTGATGGTTCTACCATATTTGTAAGAAGGAGTTGAATTTTCAGCATTAGCTATATGGAGTTTACACAAGACTAGATAGTGATCTGATATATCATTGCTTTGCTGCAGAACTTCAATCCATTAACATAAATTCCATGTGACAGTATTAAATCTAAAGTATGATTTCGACAATGAGTAGGTCCTGACACGTGTTGTCTAACCCCGATAGAGTTCAGAATGTCTAAGAATGCCGATCCTAATGCATCTTTTTCATTATCAACGTGGATATTAAAATCACCAACTATTAAGACTTTATCTGCAGCCAGCACTAACTCTAACTCACTAACATGTAGCGTGGAACGATGGCACTTGGGCAGACCGCTCCACTTTGCCAGATCTGACCAGACTGACTTTCTGTCAGACATCTACAGAAGTTTTTATTTATAATTAACAGAAGTTTAAATCTAATGTTTGTTTCATGTGATTCTAAGTGTTTCCATTAGTTGGGCTCTTAACTCTTATTACAATTAGCCAATGTGGGAGGTAACAAATACTCACGTTAAGGTAATTAAGTCGTTTTTTGGGTACTTGTACTCATACTGCTGAGAGGTTTGAGATTGTAGCTCTGTGTAGCTTTGCTTTTCTGTTGAATCTCTATCTTACTTTCACTCTCTGTTGTTTAAGTGGTAAAATATAACTTAATTCCCACCATATTTCTGATATTATCTATCAAACTAATCTGACTAATTTGATTGTTCGCTTTTAATCTAAAACCGCGAGTACAACACGTGTGTTGTAACTGTCTACGATAGAGACACGCTTTTAAACATTGGTTCCTCCGTCGCGCAACGCAAACCGGACTTTGAGTTTTTGAATGCCGGTGGATTGTTCACAGACACGGCATCAGAACCCTTTGTCTGGGTTGCGCAACCGAAGAAACGCCGCCGACGCCGAAAAAGAGGAAAAATAGCTGGCGTTCTCGTCAGACTGAGACGCTGTGCTTTCCGACCCCCTCTTCCAACAATTTTGCTGGCTAACGTTCAGTCACTGGATAATAAACTCTGCGAATTGCGGGCGCGCATCTCATACCAACGAGAAACGAGGGACTGCTGTGTTATTTGCCTCACAGAAACCTGGATGTCTGCTATGGTTCCAGACTCAGCCATCGAGCTCACGGGCTTCTCCGTGCATCGCTCGGACCGAATGGAAGAGCTCACAGGGAAAAGCAGAGGCGGGGGTGTTTGCTTCTATATCAACAACTCGTGGTGTGATGAAAGAAACATACACTCTATTAAATCCTTCTGCTCCCCTGATCTGGAATTTCATACGCTTCTGTGTCGACCATTCTGGCTACCGAGGGAATTTACAACGATCATAATCACGGCTGTTTATATTCCCCCTCAAGCCAACACAGACCAGGCACTCAGGGAACTGTACGGGAATATAAGTGAGCAGGAAACCGCGAACCCAGATGCAGCCTTTATTATCACGGGGGACTTTAATAAAGCCAACTTCAGAACAATAGCTCCAAAATACTTTCAACACATCACAATCAACACGCGTGGAGATCGTATACTCGACCATTGTTACTCCCCCTTCCGGGACGCGTACAAGTCCCTCCCCCGCCCACCTTTTGGCAAATCGGATCACTCCTCCGTTCTGCATCTGCCTGCTTATAGGCAGAAACTGAAACGTGAAGCACCCACCCTCAGGACAATACAATGCTGGTCAGACCAATCGGACGCTACACTACAGGACTGTTTTGATCACGTGGATTGGGACATGTTCCGGGCGGCGTCTGATGACGACATAGAGGCGTATTCAGATTCCGTAACATGTTTCATCAGGAAGTGTATAGATGATGTAGTTCCGACCAAAACAATCCGCATCTACCCCAACCAAAAACCGTGGATTAACAGCGATGTTCGATCAGCCTTGTCAGCGCGGACATCTGTCTTTAAATCCGGAAACACTGACGATCGGAAACAAGCCAGCTACGATCTCAGGAGAACCATCAAAGCAGCCAAACGACAATACAAAAACAAAGTTGAAGAACACTTCAACAACAATAATCCAAGAAGCATGTGGCAGGGTATCAACAACATCACAGGCTTCAAAGGGAATAAACCAGCTACTGTGAACATTGCCGCCTCTCTACCGGACGAGCTCAACACCTTTTATGCTCGGTTCGAGGCTGATAACACCGCCCACACAGAGAGCGCACCCGCGGCTGCTGCAGAGGAGGTGAGTCCACTCTCCCTTTCTGTCGCGGATGTAACCCGATCCTTCAAACGGGTGAACATCCGAAAAGCCGTGGGCCCGGACGGCATTCCAGGCTGTGTGCTCAAAGCATGCGCTTTCCAGCTAGCTGGGGTTTTTACAGACATTTTCAATCTGTCCCTCTCTCTGTCTGTGGTTCCCGCATGCTTCAAAAAATCCACCATTGTGCCCATACCGAAGAAAAATAAAATCACATGCTTAAATGACTGGAGGCCCGTTGCTCTGACCCCCATCTTCAGCAAGTGTTTTGAGAAGCTCGTCAGAGAACACATCTGCTCTGTGCTAACTGCTTCACTGGACCCACTACAATTGGCATACCGCAGTAACCATTCCACAGACGATGCTATTGCCTTCACCCTGCACACTGCTCTCTCCCACCTGGAAAATAAGAACACTTATGTGAGGATGCTGTTCGTGGATTATAGTTCGGCATTTAACACCATAGTGCCTGCCACACTGGTTGCGAAGCTCCAGAGTCTGGGACTGAACAGATCTCTGTGCAGCTGGATCCTGGACTTCCTGACAGGCAAAAGTCAGGTGGTCAGAATAGGCAACAACACCTCATCTTCTCTGATCCTCAACACTGGTGCTCCGCAGGGCTGCATCCTCAACCCACTCCTGTACTCCCTCTACACACACGACTGTACAGCAACACACAGCTCCAACGTCATCGTCAAATTTGCTGATGACACAACGGTGATAGGCCTGATCACCGACAACGATGAGACGGCCTACAGAGAGGAGGTGAGTACCCTGACTAAATGGTGTCAGGAGAACCACCTCTCACTCAACATCGACAAGACCAAGGAGCTGGTGGTGGATTACAGGAGACAGAGCAGAGAACACACACCCATCTCCATCGACAAGACACCTGTGGAGCGGGTGAGCAGCTTTAAGTTCCTCGGCGTTCACATCACCGAGGATCTCACATGGTCTGCTCACACAGATGCAGTGCTGAAGAAGGGACATCAGCGCCTCTTCTTCCTGAGACGGCTGAGGAAGTTTGGAATGAGCCCCAGAATCCTCAGATCCTTCTACACCTGCACTGTGGAGAGCATCCTGACCGGTTGCATCACCGCCTGGTTTGGAAACAGCACCGCTGGCAACCGCAGGGCTCTGCAAAGGGTCGTGCGAACTGCCCGCCACATTGTTGGAGGTGAGCTTCCCTCCCTCCAGGTCATCTACACCAGGCGGTGTACAAGAAAAGCCCGGAGGATTATCAAAGACTCCAGCCACCCGTCCCACAGACTGTTCTCTCTGCTGCCCTCAGGAAGACGTCTCCGCAGCATCCGATCCCGCACTAGCCGACTGAGGGACAGCTTTTTCCCTCAGGCTATCAGGCTAATGAACAGTCAGAAATGACCCACCCTACAACACACTCCCACTCACACAACATGCCATGCACTGCACTTTAACACAGTTCTACCGGACTACACGCACACACTGCACTAACACATCTGCTATCACTGGACACCATACAAAGCACACCCACGACATTGCATATGTATAATCTGTTGCACCTTGCACAACTATCTGTTGCACAACCAATCTGTTGTAAATTTATAATCTGTTTCACCTTCACATATTACTATGTATAGATGTGTACATAATGCAAACGTGTACATACGGTGTATAATGTGTATTGGTAACTAAGTATGCCTTTATAGTACACTGTGTGTACTGAGTATATGTATGTGTATTTTGCACATTGTCTTCTGTACAGTCTGTAAATATGTACTGTCCATATGTAAATTGTTGTGTTTTGTTTTTTTTGCACTGCCTGGAGCACGCTCGTAAGAATTTCACTCACCAAGGCTCTTGTGCTGTGGTGCTGTGACAATAAAAGTGATTTGATTTGATTTGATTTTGATTTGATATATATAAGAAGAATACGATATGCTTATGGTAAAACAGACTTGACATGTATATGTCGAAATGGAGCATCCCGTTGTTGCATTATTTTGAGAAATAGCATTACGATTTGATTGTGTGTTCTTGAAATCAAATCTTAAGAAAAAAGTAAGTCAGTCCCATCTGCTATCTGAATATTCAATCTTACTTCATCGTGAAATTATGAACCCCGTCATCAGCACCATTCTGGAGAATGTGTGTTGTGTTAGACGGTTTGCTTCACCACAAATTTTGTTGTGTTCGCTACCTCTGCATGTCTTCGTCTAATTGAATGTCGATCACACATCCAGAGTTTTACTTCGGTGCTATAATACATTTTCTGCAGCGGATATACTTGCTGTTAGAATGCTTCAAATTGGGTCCAGGCTTGTTTTATGAGCGTGCCCTTGTTTGTCGAGCTAGTCTTAAGCGATATTCTTCACATTTAGAGTTAAACAGGTTAATGACCTCTTTCAGAATCAGAATCAGAATCAGAATGAGCTTTATTGGCCAGGTATGTTTACACATACGAGGCATTTGTTAAAGTGACAAAGCTCCACAGTGCAACAGAATGACAGCAACGGGACAGGACACAGACAACAAAATAACAATATACAAATATACAAATAGGCAATATACAAAATTGCAAAAACACTATGCAATACAGACATTCATGTGTGTACAGGTCTGACTTGCAAATTTGAAATGGAAAAAAATTAAATACTAAATATTATATATGTATGTGTGGTGGTGAATAGATAGTTGTAAAATAGTGTTGTGTGTTCCACGTTAATATCAGGTGTTCATGAGATGGATTGCTTGGGGGAAGAAACTGTTCCTGTGTCTGGTCGTTCTGGTGCTCAGAGCTCTGTAGCGTCGGCCAGACGGCAGCAGTTCAAAGAGGGAGTGTGCTGGATGTGCGGGGTCCAGAGTGATTTTGCCAGCCCTTTTGCTCACTCTGGATAAGTACAGTTCTTGGAGAGTAGGGAGGGTTGTACCAACGATTCGCTCAGCAGTCCGGACTACCCTCCGCAGTCTTCTGAGGTCAGATTTGGTAGCTGAGCTGAACCAGACAGTTAATGATGTGCAGAGGACGGATTCGATGATGGCAGAGTAGAACTGTTTCAGCAGCTCCTGTGGTAGGTTGAACTTCCTCAGCTGGCGAAGGAAGTACAACCTCTGCTGGGCCTTTCTCACAATGGAGTCTATGTGAGTGTCCCACTTCAGGTCCTGGGAGATGGTGGTGCCCAGGAACCTGAATGACTCCACTGCAGTCACCGTGCTTTTCATGATGGTGAGTGGGGGGAGAGCAGGGGGGTTTCTCCTGAAGTCCACGATCATCTCCACTGTTTTGAGCGTGTTAAGCTCCAGGTTGTTAAGACTGCACCAGACAGCCAGCTCCTTAACCTCCTGTCTGTAGGCAGACTCGTCGCCGTCCTGAATGAGGCCGATCAGTGTGGTGTCGTCTGCAAACTTCAGGAGCTTGACAGAGGGGTCTTTAGATGTGCAGTCATTCGTGTAGAGGGAGAAGAGCAGTGGGGAGAGAACGCAGCCCTGAGGGGCTCCAGTGCTGGTGGTGCGGGTGCTGGATGAGAATTTTCCCAGCCTCACAAACTGCTGCCTGTCCGTCAGGAAGCTGTTGATCCACTGACAGACGGAGGTAGGGACGGAGAGCTGTGTCAGTTTATTCTGAAGGATGTCCGGGATGATGGTGTTAAAAGCAGAGCTGAAGTCTACAAACAGGATCCTCACATAAGTCCCTGGTCTGTCCAGATGCTGCAGGGTGAAGTGCAGTCCCATGTTAACTGCATCATCCACAGACCTGTTTGCTCTGTAGGCAAACTGCAGGGGGTCCAGTAAGGGTCCAGTGGAGGCCTTCAGATAAGCCAGAACCAGTCTTTCAAATGATTTCATGACCACAGACGTTAGAGCCACAGGTCTGTAGTCATTAAGTCCAGTAATTTTGGGTTTCTTTGGGACAGGGATGATGGTGGAGCGTTTGAAGCATGAGGGGACTTCGCACAGCTCCAGTGATCTGTTGAAGATCAGTGTGAAAATGGGGGCTAACTGGTCAGCACAGGATTTAAGGCAGGCTGGTGACACACCGTCTGGGCCTGGTGCTTTCCTTCTTTTGTTCTTTATGAAGACCTGCCGCACGTCATCTTCACTTATTTTCAGTGCAGGTGTGGGGGAGAGGGGGGTTGCTGGAGGTGTTAATGGTTGTGTGGAGAGGTGTTCAGGGCGGGTGTGGGGTGTTTTTTCAAACCTGCAGCAAAAGACATTCAAATCGTCTGCCAGTTGTTGATTCTCCACAGTGCTGGGGGATGGTGTCTTGTAATTTGTAAAGTCTTTCATGCCTTTCCACACCGAAGCAGAGTCACTGGAAGAGAACTGAATCCTTAGCTTGTCAGAATAATTCCTCTTAGCCACCCTGATCTCCTTTTCCAGTGTGTATTTGGCCTGTTTATACAAGACTTTATCCCCCATCCTGTAAGCATCTTCTTTGGCCTGACGGAGCTGTCTGAGTTTTGCTGTGAACCATGGTTTGTCGTTGTTGTAGGTTAAACGAGTCCTGGTAGGAATACACATATCTTCACAGAAACTGATATATGATGTTACAGTCTCTGTGAGTTCGTCCAAATCGGTGGCAGCAGCTTCAAAAACACTCCAATCAGTGAGGTCAAAACAAGCTTTTAAATCTTGCTCTGCTTCAGCAGTCCATCTTTTAACAGTTTTTAATACAGGTTTTTCAGATTTGAGTTTCTGCCTGTAGGTTGGTATAAGATGAACTAAACAGTGATCAGATAGTCCCAAAGCTGCTCGAGGGACAGAGTGATATGCATCCTTTATCCTTCAGCATCTATAGTTGCAATAACGCATAAAATAACTCCGTTATGGGGTTTCAGCTACCGCTGAATTGTAAAACAAAGTTAAGAATGTTGTCTGCAGTTTGTGGGGGTGTCTGAGAAAGCTGTGTGCGTGCGTGAGAGAGTTTGAATAAAAAAAATTCAGTTAAAGATGTGATTAACTACACGCATCCTAACTTAGAAACACAACACTATATGGTTTTCCCCAACAACGTTCAACACATTAAAAAGTCATAAGAAAGTTTAATGCATTTTGAAGAGAAAGTCAGGTATTATATAAAGTTAAATATTTTTTTTTATTGATTAATATGAATTGATGGGTTTATGTATTTATACTGCTTCATGTACTCATGTGTGGTTACTCTATACATATTCAAGAGAAATGCATGCACTCAATTGTTTTAATCAATCTAAAGCTTTTAGTCTGTCATTCTTTCTGTCATTAGTCTTTCACGCGTTCTATTTTAATTTGTGTCAGGACTCTGTTACACAAAAACCACTTGAATGTGAACACGAATCCTACATGAAAGCTAAAAAATATTACTTTTTAAACTATTTTTACAGATACTTAACATCTTAACACATCTAAGATATTTATGTCATCACAAACCATCAGACACGTCAGTTCGGGGTTGAATATTTGCATGTTTCTTAAGTCAGTTATTTGATCAAATCTTAGTTAAATAAACCTATATGGACCATTTGTTTTTATTTTAAAAAATAAAACATTATACTCTGAAAAATAAACACTGCGTTTTAACACCACGGCTAATAATACCATTTTAAGGTGAGAAAGAAAGTCTAATCTGTTGTAAAGATTCTGTGAGACATTTGTAGCACATTGTTTAGGATTTACTTTTGTTGCAAACAACCTATGACAATTCATTTTCTGTCTAATTTAGGTCTAATTCATGAAGGACATCTCTGCATTCATCAGAGGATCGTTTGACTGTTTCTAATCTTTGCTTTTTAGAGGATCGTGGCTTTAGGATTGAAAGATATAAAAAAACTACAAATCTTAACTTATTTGTTAAAACAATATTTATATCGTTGTTTAATCTCGCTGCTTTTATCATCTTGTAGAGACACCCCTGTGTGATTCTAAAAGTTTGTATTTGTAAAAGGTCTGTATGAGACATCATAAAAATCTAAGTGTTTAAGTAGGGTTTGTTTATTTACATGTTTTTGTTGAATGGTTGTGTTTATGTTTGAGTGTTTGTTTATTTTTGTGCATGTGTGTGTGTGTGTGTGTGTGTGTGTGTGTGTGTGTGTGTGTGTGTGTGTGCGTGCGTGCGTGCGTGCGTGCGTGCGTGTGTGTGTGAGTGAGTGTGTGTGTGTGTGTGTGTGTGTGCGCGTGTGTGTGAGCATGTTTATGTGGTTTATGAGGACACAAATTTGTATAATGACATGGGTATGACATAGGTATTACAAGGAGAAGGTGATTTATGAGGACATTTTCAGTGTCCCCATAATTTAAAACGCTTATAAATCATACAGAGTGAGTTTTTTTGAGGGAAAATAGAAATGCACCGTCTCCTGTGAGGGCTAAGTTTAGGTGTAGGGTAGGTGTAGGGCAATAGCACATACGGTTTGTACAGTATAAAAACCATTACGCCTATGGAAAGTCCCCGTAAACCATAAAAACCAACGTGTGTGTGTGTGTGTGTGTGTGTGTGTGTGTGTGTGTGTGTGTGTGTGTGTGTGTGTGTGTGTGTGTGTGTGTGTGTGTGTGTGTGTGTGTGTGTGTGTGTGTGTGTGTGTGTGTGTGTGTGTGTGTGTGTGTGTGTGTGTGTGTGTGTGTGTGTGTGTGTGTGTGTGTGTGTGCATGTCTGTTTGCATTTGCAATGTATGTTTGTGGTGAGGGGGGAAAAATATATGTGAAAAAATAAATAACAAAACTAGATACTAAATTACCTCAAATAAAGCAACATTGTCCAACACCATAGACTTTTTTGTTAAAACAAACAGTTTTGGAGGTCTCTATTTATTTAAGTTTGGTCTTATCGCCGCCTCCTTTATCCATCTCATCTCATCCTGAATATCAGTTTGATCCACATTCACCAGTTCTGCGTGATAAACATACATGTCACCCGTAGGAAAAAAAATGTATCCCTGAAACTTTACCTAACTTTTAACTTCAGATGGGTCATAAAATGATTCAAATGAGTAGCGTCTCTGAAAAATCTTAGAAGTTTTACAATGTCCTCTTGATCTGATATGTACGTCTTCAAACTTCACTCACTTCGTTACCCTTCGTGAGACGAAATATTTACATTTCGTACAATAGGCGTTTAATTACATATGTCTGTTTTAACTGATAACAAATCTTACGGCAAAAAAAATCCAAAGACACCGCCAAAACATTTGCTTTCATCCCAGTTTGTACGCGTATATTCATTTCAAACTGTTATACCGTGAGAGTGACAAAATAAAAGAGTAAATAAAGGAATTACCAAATTAAGTGCGATTAACTAAATTAAATAAAAGCCTACGGCTTTGAGATGTTTGTTTGGAAGAAAGAAATAGGCTAACTTATTTTTAAAGTAAAAAGCTTTTAGGATGAACGCCTTAACCCTTTAGTTTCATTAAGAAATTAAAAGATTTATTAAAAATAACTTTCATTCTAAAGTTTTAAAACATTACTTTGTTTAATTATTTTAAATCTTCGCTTTGGTCTCTCCTTAAGGCAGGGGTCTGCAACCTTCAACGCCAAAAGAGCCATTTTCGCCCCTTTCCTACCGAATAAAATTCACGCGGAGCCACAAAATATTTGATGCCCAAATAAATATAACATGGCATATAGCTAAAGTTTTATATTCAGTTATGTTACAGGGCAGAGCAGTAGCAATCATTTCAGAAATGAGGGGGACATAAATGTCAAATAATAATAATAAATAAGTATTATAATATTTATGTATGTATAATTGACACAAAACGTCCATTTTAGTTGGCTCAGAAATTAAATATACTGCTGGACAATAACCAATAATTTGTCTTCTTATTTTTTTTAAATATTTTACTAATGATAATTTTATGGTTATGAGTGTACAATCAGTATATACTTCAAACACTTTTTCCATTTTTATCACAGAATAAAGGAAGAAAATATATGTGACCCTGGAGCACAAAAGCAGTCTTAAGTGTAGCAATAGCCAAAAATACATTGTATGTGTCAAAATGATCGATTTATCTTTTATTTTTTACCGTAAATATATCAAAACTTCATTTTTGATTTGTAATATGCATTGCTAAGAACTGTATTTGGACAACTTTAAAAGCAATTTAGATTCTTTTGCACCCTCAGATTTTCAAATAGTTGTATCTCCTAACAAACCACACATCAATGGAAAGCTTATTTATTCAGCTTTCAGACGAAGTATAAATCTAAATTTCGAAAAATTGACACTGAAGACTGGATTTGTGGTCCAGGGTCACATATTTTATAGCTTCTGTACTGTAATTAATGCTGTCAATTACCACTGTATCATTCATATTTATTACCTGGAGAAGATTCGAAAAACACACAAACCATATCATCTTCAGGTTTCATTAGTTAAGTTTTATACGTGTTATTCAGCTTAGCTACAGCGATAGCGGGATGCCTGTAAAAAGTTACTAGTACTTCTCTATGAGTCCGTTTTGAACTTTCTGCACGAGAGTGCTCTCTGGCTTCGAGAATGAACGAAACATACAGCGCGTGATAGTGTTCAGCGCTCCGTGATCGTAACATCGTTTTGCATACGAATAAAACGCATCCAAAACGACGTTACTATCTTTTCTCTTTTAATTTAAATCTATATTTACACACATTGGCCCTTGAAAACCTCTACTTTAACACACTTGACCGAGAAAAAGTGCAGGGGAAGAGTTTAGGTTGTGTTAAAAGTCGGGGGACACCTCCCCCGCGTTTTGCACACCCATGCTACAGGGAGCCACCGCAGAGGGACGAAAGAGCCACATGCGGCTCGCGAGCCGCGGGTTGCCGACCCCTGCCTTAAGGTGTTAGGGGGGCCTGGCAGTAGGCGTGGTCTGGCTGCTGTGCTTGTAAGCTCATTCTGAGTTTTGACAGCGTGGAGCACGGTTATCTGCCGGACTAAGATAGTCAGCTTTTTTTTCTTTTTTGAACTTTCTGTCGGCGTAACTAATGTTGTTTAACGTTCGCTTCTGATGCTTTTTTGTTTAGATGATGGTAATCCTCATTTGCCTGCTTTTTGTTTTTTAGCTTGTGATGTTAGATTACAAAATTCTGACAAAAAAAAGTCAAACAAAGCCGATAGTATCGTGAAGGACCCCACACATCCTTCCCACAGTCTCTTCCAGCTCCTACCATCAGGAAGACGGTACCGGAGCATCAGAGATCGCTCCGCTAGACTGCTCAACAGCTTTTTCCCCCAGGCTGTGAGAGCCCTGAACTCAAATCACCCTCTCTGAAACCCCATACAAACCCCCCCCCCCCCCAACCTTACCACATCACACGAAAAAACTGTCAAACTTTTTTGTGCAATTCAAAGTGTGCTACACAGGTGAGTGGGCCTGTACAAACCACCTGTAGAAACACACTCTCCTCTGTGCACACTAGACACTTTTCACACACTACTGCGTGTACATAATCCCCCATAAAGACTCCGTAATATATGTACGTTTACATGCTCACGCACTAAACTATCTTACACTCTTCCCCAGCCAACTGCTTGACTCATGAATGTTTCTCTTTGCACATGTACAGTATTTGTGAGGAATTTGTACAGTTGTACAGTTTGTATTTTTTTGTTTAAACCACTTTATATATAGCATATATATAGTCAAAATCTGACAGTAGGTTAGTTGTGTATAGATTTATACTGTTTTACTTCATTGTTGTATTCATGTAGCACCGTGGTCCTGTGAGGCACGATATTTTGTTCCACTGTATGTCCACACATGTAGCGGAATGACAATAAAACTCAACTTGACTTTATTTGAACATTAGATTATCTTGTTGGGATTGTCACAATTGTTTATTGTGGTTATTGAGGGTGACTATTTGGTTTTAAAATTAAAAATGAAAAATTTGGAGGTCATTGTATGTCTAACATAGTGATTTGGGACCATTGAATATGGCATGTTTAAAGTGGCAAATGCCTCCAAAAACTCATTCCTTCCAGCAGGCCTCCGTTCATCAAGAATCTTTTGCAGTGCCATGACACTTTTCACTAAATCCAGCATGTGTGAACTGGGGATGGTTCTACCTTTCAACACAAACTCGCCCGAATCTGTCCAAGAAGCGACATCTTTGGTTTTAGACATTTTATCCAAAAATGTTTTGCATTCCTATGTGGAACTTTCTTCAAAACATAATTTGAAACAACATCTAAAACATATTGGACACTCACACCCATAGTCACCGTTGGTTCTTTATTAGAATGGTTGGGTAATGGAAGTGACAATGTTAACGTGTTGGACTCCCTGTCCGCTAGCTTAGCTAATGTTAAAAATCTCTGCAATACAGATGTGTAAATGTTTCTAGCTGCTGCATTTTGAGCCATCTGTAGTTTGTTTATTAAGCGTGCAGAACAACCACCCAATAAAGCATTACATTAATCTAACCTTGAGGTCATAACATGCATTTGACATGGAACATAGGTCTCAGTTTATGTATATTTTTAAGATGAAAAAATGCAGTTTTACAAATGCTAGATACGTGGCTGTCAAAGGAGAGATTGCTATCAAATAGCACACCTAGGTTCCTGACTGATGACGAAGAATCGACAGAGCAGCCATCAAGCGTTAGACAGTGTTCTAGGTTATTACTTGTGGGGGTTTTAGGTCCGATAATTAATACCTCTGTTTTTTCAGAATTTAGAAATAAGAAATTACTCGTCACTCGTTTTTTATATCGACTATGCATTCCATAAATTTCTCAATTTGGTGTGTATCATCAGGTCGTGAAGAAATATACAGTAGAGCTGATTATCATCAGCATAACAGTGAAAGCTAACCCTGTGTTTCCTGATGATATTTCCCAAGGGTAACATGTAAAGCCTGAAAAGTAACGGCCCTAGTACTGAACCTTGAGGTACTCCATACTGCACTTCAGATTGATATGATAACTCTTCATTCACTGCTACGAATTGATGGCAGTCAGATAAGTATGATTTGAACCATGCTAATGCACTTCCACCAATGCCAACAAAGTTTTCTAGTCTAGGCTGCGTCCTTAGCTCACTCCTGTACTCCCTGTACACACATAACTGTACAGCCACACACAGCTCCAACGTCATCGTCAAATTTGCTGACGACACAACGGTGATAGGCCTGATCACTGACAATGAGGACGGCCTACAGAGAGGAGGTGAGTACCCTGACTAAATGGTGTCAGGAAAACCACCTCTCACTCAACATCGACAAGACCAAGGAGCTGGTGGTAGATTTCAGGAGACAGAGCAGAGAACACACATCCATCACCATCGACGACACCTGTGGAGCGGGTAAACAGCTTTAAGTTCCTCTAGCGTTCACATCACTGAGGATCTCACATGGTCCGCTCACACAGATGCAGTGCTGAATAAGACACATCAGTGCCTCTTCTTCCTGAGACGGCTGAGGAAGTTTGGAGTGAGCTCCAGCATCCTCAGATCATTCTACAGCTGCACTGTGGAGAACATCCTGACCGGCTGCATCACCACCTGGTTTGGAAACAGCACTGCTGGCAACCGCAAAACTCTGCAAAGGGTCGTGCGAACTGCCCACAACATTGTTGGAGGTGAGCTTCCCTCCCTCCAGGACATCTACACCACCCGGAGGATCATCGATGATTCCAGCCACCCGTCCCAAAGACTGTTCTCTCTGCTGCCCTCAGGAAGACGTCTCCGCAGAATCCGGTCCCGCACTAGCCGACTGAGGGATAGCTGTTTCCCTCAGGCTATCAGGCTAATGAACAGTCAATACTAATACACCCTACAGCACACTCCTAATTTACTGTATGCCATGCACTGCACTTTAACTAACACAGTTCAAACTGGACTACACACACACACACTGCACTAATACAACAACCTATCTGCTACCACTGGACATCCATAACATTGCATATCTGGCGTATGTGTAATCTGTTGCACCTTTGCATATTATTGTGTGTATATATGTGTACTTAATGTATAATGTGTATTGATAACTGTAAGTATGTCTAATAGTACACTGTGTGTACTGAGTATATGTATGTGTACTTTGCACATTGTCATCTGTATAAGTCTTAAAGTATGTACTCTCTATATGTAAATTGTTTCTGCACTTTCTGGAACACGCTCTCAAGAATTTCACTCACCAAGGCACATGTGCTGTGGTGATGTGACAATAAAAGTGATTTGATTTGATAGTCTATTCAAAAGAATGTTGTGACATATAGTGTCGAACGCAGCGCCTAGATTCATTAGTACTAATAGAAAGATACAACCACAATCAGACAAGCAGTCTCAATACTATGAGATGGTCTAAATCCTGACTGGCAATCCTCATAAGATATACTTTTACTCTAAAAAAGGAATATAATTGTGAGGATACAACCTTTTCTAGTATTTTTGACAGAAAAGGGAGATTCGAGATTGGTCTGTAATGAATTAGGTCTTTGGGGTCAAGTTGTGTGTTTTTTTTTTTAAGGCTTAAGTTTTTGGGGAGATATCCTAATGACAATGATGAATTAATAATAGCCAAATAAGGATCTATGACTTCTGAAAGCACCTCTTTTAGTAGTTTAGATGGAATAGGGTCTAACATACATGTTGTTGGTTTAGCTGATTTAACAAGTTTGTACAATTCTTCCTCTCCTGTGAGGGCTTGGGGTACAACGATGTGGCCCTCAAGGACCAGGCCAGAGCACACCAGCAGTACCGTGACAGAGGTAGTTTGTGTGGGGTTTCAGAGAGGGGCGGGGTGATTTACACATTTTTTTTTTTAATTCAGGGCTCTCACTGCCTGGAAAATGTCCAGGATGGATAGAAGAGGGGCACTGATGATCTTTGCAGCTGTGTTCACTGTCCGCTGGAGGGTCTTGCGGTCTGCTGCACTACAGTTCCTGTACCAGACAGTGATGCAGCTGGTCAGCACGCTCTCAATGGTTCCCCTGTAGAAAGTGGTGAGGATGGGTGGAGGTAGACTTGCACTTTTCAGCCAGCGGAGAAAGTGTAGGCGCTGTTGTGCCTTCATGGAAAGTGATGTAGTGTTGGTGGTCTAGGTGAGGTCCTCTGTGATGTGCAGCCCCAGGAATTTAGTGCTGCTGACTCTCCACAGTTAAGCTGTTGATGGTCAGTGGGGAGTGGTCACCAGAGTTTCTCCTGCAGTCCATCACAACCTCCTTTGTCTTACTCACATTGATGGACAGGTTGTTAGCAACACACCATTCAGCCAGCTCTGCCACTTCCTCTCTGTAGTGCATTTCATCATTGTTGCTGATGAGACCTACCACTGATGTGTCATCGGCAAACTTGATGATGTGGTTGGAGCTGAACATGGCAGTGCAGTCGTGGGTCAGCAGTGTGAAGAGCATTGGGCTGAGCACACAGCCTTGTGGGGAACCTGTGTCAGTGGGGTAGTGCTCGAGGTGTTGCGGCCAACACGGACTGGCTGAGGTCTTCCGGTTAGAAAGTCCAGGATCCAGTTACAGAGGGAATTGTTAAGGCCCAGCAGGCTTAGTTTATTAATGAGCTGTTGTGGGATTATTGTGTTGAATGCTGAGCTGAAGTCTATAAACAGCATTCTAACATAGGAGTCTTTATTTTCTAGGTGGGTAAGAGCCAAGTGGAGGGTGGAGGAAATTGCATCATCCGTTGAGCAGTTTTGGCGGTAGGCAAACTGGAGCGGATCGAGAGTGTTGGTGAGGCTGGTTTTGATGTTGTGTATGACTAGCCTCTCAAAGTACTTCATTATGATTGGAGTCAGTGCTATGGGATGGTAGTAATTTAGACAGTACCCTATATGATTGTCATGGATTTGAAACGTGGGGATGACTGCCGTGGCTCAGGTGTTGAAGATATCTGTTAGGACATCTGTCAGCTGTTCGGCACAGTCTTTCAGTACACGGCCAGGTATGTTGTCAGGACCCGCAGCCTTGCATGGGTTAATCCTAGATAGGGTCTTCCTTATGTCGGCTGGAGAAAGAAAGAGCGCCTGGTCATTGGGAGGTGTGGGCAGTTTTTGTGCAGGTGTGTCATTCTGCATTTCAAAGCATGAATAAAAAGGGTTGTGTGCATCTGGGAGGGGTGTGTCGTCCTCACAGGCCTATGGCGGGGGCTTGTAGTCAGTGATGGCCTGAATGGCTTGCCACAGGCTCCATGTGTCTCTGCTGTCTGTGAAGTGATTATTGATTTTTTGAGCATATGACCGTTTCAAATTTTTGATGCCACAGGACAGATTGGCTCTTGCTGTTTTGATGGCTGCATTATCTTCTGATCTGAATGCTTCATCTCTGGACTTAAGCAGCCCACGAGCCTCTGTTGTCATCCATGGCTTCTGGTTTGAGTGTGTGGTGATGGTCTTGGTGACTGTCACATCATCAATACACTTTTTGATGTAAGCAGTCACAGTTTCAGTGTACTCCTGCAGGTCTGTTTGGTTGTTGTAGGTGGCCGCCTCTTTAAACATATCCCAGTCTGTGTCCAGGAAGCAGTCCTGCAGTGCTGAGGTAGCATTGTCTGGCCATAACCGTGATCTGCTTTTGAACCGGTTTGTCGAGTTTCAGAAGTGGTCTGTATGCTGGGATTAGCATAACAGAGATGTGGTCCGAGTACCCGATGTGGGGGCAGGGTTCAGCTTTGTATGCATTTTCACTGTTGTATAAACTGTTGTATAAACAAAGTCCAGTGTGTTGCTTCCAGTTGTTGCAAAGTTTACATGTTGGTAGAACTTTAACAAAACGTTTTTTAAGTTAATATGGTTGAAGTTGCCGGCAATGAGGAAAAAGCCGCCAGGGTTATTTGTTTGTTGTTCGCTGATGGCGCTGTACAGTTCACGAAGAGTGTCCTTAGCGTTTGCACACAGGGGAAGTACACAGCGACAATAACAATGGCTGTGAACTCCCACGGCAGATAGAACTGTCAACACTTCACAACCATAAAATCCACCACCGATGAACAATATTTTGATAATACAGCAGCATTGTTACACCGTTCTTTGCTGATATACACACACAAGCCGCTCCTGCGAGTCTTACCAGACAGTGATGAATCTCTGTCCGCTCGACAGTAGGTTAGTCCGTGCAGCTGAACGGCGGAGTCTGGGATGTTGTCGCTTAGCCATGTTTCAGTGGAAACAAACACACAACAATCCCTTGCTCCCACGGGGTTGTGTAGACTGACTGAGGGTATACGCAGGTATACGTCAGATACCACTTTGAGAGCATGTGGAAAGCGCTTTGGAGTTATACCCACTCCTAAAATCCTTCTGATGCGCAACATTCAGTAGGGTCATGCATTAGCCAAATCATGACAGTCACCACAAGAATAGCTAACCCAATCACATGTGATTAAATTCAAATATTCCCTAAAAACACCCAGTAAACGACCAGGGACCGTGACTTTGCTTTGACTTTTTGCTTTGAAATGCGCCTGCTTCTGAGAGGATGCGACAGAGACAGAAATGTAGACTGTTCATGTGCGAGAGCAGTCAGGGGATGCGCGCAGAGTGGTAAAATAGAAATCAATGGTTGATTAATAATTTCAATCAGTACCCATAACGAAAACAATATCTTAAAATGAAAAGCAGGTTTTTACTTCGTTACTGTACTCTAGTAAAGTACAGATACTTGAAAAAATGTACTTGAGTAGTTTATTTTGGTAGCTTTTATTTTACTTCAAAATTCAAAGCACAAAGATCGTACTTTTTACTTCAAACAGTTCATAAACATATCGTTACTCCTTATAATATATCACGTTCCTTTTCAGAAGCTGTGTTTTGATTCATGAACAAACTGATTATTTTCAATGAAACTGTTACATTTAATCGAATCAACATCCAAAACTATCATCCATTCACGATATTACATCATTCTCTACTCAAGATTCACAAATTCATAAAATCATACATTATGATCCAAATTAACAAGTTCTCAAGAGCGATCTTCTCGTAATAACTCCCAAGTACACAATTTAAAACTTGTGAAAGCACCAAAGACCAAACTTTAAAAAAAACGGAATTAACTAAATTAAAATTTGCTGAATTCATAATAACATTTTATCAAACCAAGTGGTATTTTTTTACAAATAAAAAACGAGGTATGATTTTCACTTTGAACATAAGTTGTACATTGTTACTTTTTGACCCATCTGTTGGGACGAAAGTAACACACAGGTGGGTCAAAAGTAACACAACAATACAAGCTAGATTTTTAGTGTTACTCTTGTTTTTTTTATTAAATATACCTGACTATGACCTTGTTAATATGTAACTGCAAACATATTTTGTCCTTTATCTTTGGTAAACATTATTAAATTACATTTTTTACATTTACAGTTTCATCAAAAGTAACCTGATAGTACAAACTTGAATTGTTTAGATAGTTTATTGGCAATGTCAATTCATTTTATAAAAAAAAAATTCAACAGTATGACAGTATATAATCCAAGAAACAAACAAAAACAGCCAAGACACGCCATGTATAAATGGCTGCAGAAACAAATGTTAGACAGAGCCTTTGAGAAACCATGGCATATTCTCAGAAGACAGTGGAAAAGTTTGAAACAACACTGTGATCCGGAAGAGTCAAGTGGCAAACAGAGGATCATTTGGATGGAATCCTGACTAAGGTTAACAGGCGTTAAAAGATAAACAGTACAAACAAAAAGGAACATAACAAAAGGCATTTGCCTACTCATTGTCACAGTTGTGACAGATAAAATGTTCTGCACCCTCAGTGCATGCTTCATGTGACCAGAGCTGGCAAAAGAGACACTGCACCCACACTTCCCCAGGCAAGGATGAGTTGAATGTTTCCCCACACACAAGACATTCCTCATCCTTGTTCTGGGAAGCGGTGGGTGCAGTGTTTTCGATAGTGAGGAGCCTTTTCTTTGGAGCGGGCAGTTTCTTCTGTATCCTCTTATTTTGCTCCTCCTCCAGAACTGCCCTCACAGGAGAGTCCGTGAGGATCGCCGTTGACCTGCAACATTCAAAGTGAGAAAAATTGTTGTCAACATTTGTATAAATTTATAGGCAGTTATTGCTCATCCTCTGTCCACATGGTAGCAGCATGTATAAAGAAATTACTCAGGACAAAGCAAAAACCAAACGCCACTCACCTCCTTTTGCCTCTTCGTTTGGTGTCCTTTCTCGGACCAGCCTTAGGAAAGGGACGTACAGCTTCTGGACTGAATGCCTGGACAAAAGTCCTGGAACTCGGGCCTAGACTAATGTGCCTGTCGGCCCCCCCTGGGGCATCAAGCAAACATCTTCCCCCTTCTTCAGGTGGGACAGCTTAATCAGCAGACACAAACAATAATATCAATATCGTGCACAATTCTATTTTAGTTATTATTTTACTAAAATCCTTCTGGATTAACCAAGTTCTATCTTATTTTATCTTACCTGAACAGACAGCTGGGTGGTCAGGGATGGCAGACTCTAAACAGGCGTCCCTGGTTGAACCACCTGGATACTCTGGCAGCAGCCCTCCCTCAAACAGTCTCTGGCTGAGTGGCTGTTTTTTGGAATGTGGTGTGGGACCACATGGTACCAGTGCAGGAACAGGGCGGTCGGTCACATAGGAAGGTGAAAAGTCTTGCTCCTCAAAAATATCTGGGTTAAAGGGGCAGATGCCAGTGCAGACAAAGCCAGATATTATGTTGCTGGGTGTCGCTGCTCGTGGCAGAGCTGTGGCCACTAGGCTTGGAATATCATAGATGGTCAAAGTTTTTCCAGGGTGTGTTCTCATCCAGTGATCTGCTGCCGTGTTTATATATCGTTTCAGTGGACCGAAGACACTCCTGTCAAGTGGCTGGAGACGATGTGAGCAGTGGGGTGGGAACGATAGTAGGACTATGCCGTTTGACCGGCAAAAGTCAATTGCTGTCACAGAAAGGTGTGACCAGTGATTATCGAGGAGGAGAAGCACCTTTGACTCCAGGGTCACACGGGAATGTCTGGCAAAGTGCTGGAGAAAGGCCAGAAAGTCTGTATCCTGCATCCAGCCTGAGCTATTTGCTGAACCTGCAGAGCCAATGGGACCATTTCTCACAAAGTGGTCCTGGAACTTCTTCCTGGGAAAGATGATGTACGGGGGATGCAATTGCCTTGTGCATTTACTGCTAGGGCAATGGTGACCAATGTCCCCCTCTCCCCAGAGGTCACTGCACCGACCTGGTGCTTCCCCTTGGTGGCGATAATTTTATCTGGCACTTGGACTGTCGTGGTACCTGAAAAGTAATTATAAACTCTGATAAGCTTTCATGAACATTTGTAGGTGTTTATACCTAGCTGTGTGTGTGTATAGTTAGTGTTTGTATATAGTTACATATTTATTTACATTATTGTTTTATTATCTCTATATCTGTATTTATTAATTAATTATTCATTCATTTATTTGTTTATGTATTTATTATAGGTGTGTGTGTGTGTGTGTGTGTGTGTAGTGTTTTATATAATTATATATTTATTCACCTCATAGTTTTATAATCTGTATATATTTATCTGTATAGGCTACAGTATGTATGTATAATCAAGGTCTATAGTTTATATCTGTTATTAAATTGTATATAGCAATGAATTTGTCTTTAGTTGGCGTTTCCTCAGGGGATGGAGGAGTATACCCACTTCTCCAGGCACCACTACACCACTGCCCACGGGGTTGTGTTAGACTGACTGAGTTGAATTAAGTCCAGTTTGTTTTTCAGAGAGTGAACTTTTGAGAGCATGAGTGATGGAATCGCTGGTCTAGTGGAGTTAACCCTTGGCATAGCTCATATACCTCCACGCTTGCCACACTTCTATCCCCTCTCACACCGCCGGTCGGTCTTGGGTAACAGAGCTTCAGCTTTAGAAGCAGACAGAGGCCTTGTAGCTTCTCAGTAGTCACCGGCGAAAGCTGATGTTTGTACACACTGCCCCGTAGTATCCGCTGCGTCCGAACACGTCGCCATCTTGGTCAAGGGACCAAGTTCAAAGTCTTTATTTCATGACTTCATGGATGAACAACATATTAAATAAGACATTAACTAAGATGAGTACATCATTACGATTTATAATTTATTATGCATGCTCATGATGTTTTTTTGTTCACAAAAAACAACAGCAAGGTATTTACTATGCATTTTGTATAAAGCACCACTGTAAAAAATTATCGTGATTTTAACGGTAAAAGGCTGTAAAAATGCCACAGTATAAACCTGTTAAATGATTAACAGTAAGTTTCCTTACTATATACAGTGAATAACTGTAATAGATCTAACCTTTGTTTTCGAGAAAGTAGCCTCAGAGTCGACATTCATAGGCTGTGTCTGAAACCGCACCCTACACCCTCATTCACTAGTTCCTACATTAGTTCACTATATAGTCCACTAGAATTCAGACACTGATGAACACCTGCTGTTAACAAACACAATCACTGAAGGAAAAGAACCAGAAACAAAACTACAACTGACATACAGCCACAGCCTTAAATGAAATCAACTGAAATAAAACAGCAGAGGATGATTAAACCCCAACACCACAAACAGCATTACCAGCTCCACTTATTACTAACCAGTTTGACTTCATTTCTGTCATATATCTATGAATTAACAAAGGTTTATATTTTATTTCATAGGTTTATTTGACCTCACATTTTGGTGAAGTGTTTGCTTGTGTTATGCTCTTGACCTTGACTCTTCACAGTTTTGTTTTCGGGGTTTAAACTGAGTTAGTGTTTGTCAATTGATTGTCTTAGACGAACAAACGTTATTAAAGAGTATGATAAACAATGTTAAATGACTAAGTTAATAACTGTAAAATTATATGATTAAACGTATGAGCGTTGAGCAATGATCATACTATGTGATTTCTGTAAGCAATAGATATGGGTAGTTTCTAATACATTTCATATTTGTATTATGTTAATAATATTACTGTACAACAAAAAGTTGACGAATTATTATGCAAGAATTTATAAAATTTACATAAAACGTTATTGCAGCTAAACACTGCATAAAACATTTAGACACACAGACATCAAAAATCAGCACATGAACCTCAAAAATGGTGACAATCAATGATAAATAAAAAAATCATGCTGCAAAGCATGCTGGGTGCCAGTACACACCTCCCAGCATTCATTGTGGCATGAATAAATTATGCAGCTGAATCTTCTTACAATTTTCTTTATTTGCTTTTATTTTGGTTGTTTTGGTTGTGACTTTTCAGTAGACTGTTTCGTGATGTTCAGAATTGAACCGATTTTTTATTTGTTATAATTTTTTTATCAAGTTTGATTGTCACCAATTTTGAGATTCATTCATTCATTGTTGATGTCTGAGTGTGTTTAAATTCTGCTGTAGTTCAATATGTTTATTTGTGCATATTGTGCTTAGGACTTTTTTGCAACATTTGATTGTTGTAATATCAGTGGTGCAAATTAAGCGTATTAACACATCGCATATTTAATTAATGATTAAACATTGGATAATATCAGTGAATTAGATTTGATCTAACTCCTCCTTGAACTGCCACCTTAACTGGTGGAGGGGTTTGAGTACCCGAATGACCCTAGGAGCTATGTTGTCCAGGGCTATGTGCCCCTGGTAGGGTCTCCCAAGGCAAACAGGTTCTAGGCGACTGGTCAGACTAAGAGCGGTTCAAAAACCCCTTACGATGGACACTAAATCAAGGACCGTGATGTCGCCCAGCATGGCGCAGCCGGGGCCCCACCCTGGAGCCAGGCCCGGGGTTGGGGCTCGTATGCGAGGCCATGGTCCTCAGTCGGAAAAGGGTGGCTTGCCCACTTCAGGTTGGTGGAGTGTTGCTACCTCAAGTGGAGGAGTTCAAGTATCTGGGGGTCTTGTTCACGAGTGAGGGAAGGATGGAACGGGAGATTGACAGACGGATTGGTGCAGCTTCTGCAGTAATGCGGTCGATGTACCGGTCTGTCGTGGTGAAGAAAGAGCTGAGCCGCAAGGCAAAGCTCTCGATTTACCGGTCAATCTACATTCCTACTCTCACCTATGGTCATGAGCTTTGGGTCATGACTGAAAGGACAAGATCCCGGATACAGGCGGCCGAAATGAGCTTTCTCCGTAGGGTGGCTGGGCGCTCCCTTAGAGATAGGATGAGAAGCTCAGTCACTCGCGAGGAGCTCAGAGTAGAGCCGCTGCTCCTCCACATCGAGAGGGGTCAGCTGAGGTGGTTCCAGATGCCTCCTGGACGCCTTCCCGGTAAGGTGTGCCGGGCGCGTCCCACCAGGCACCTAGGACCTAGGACACGCTGGAGAGACTATGTCTCCCGGCTGGCTGGCTGGGAACACCTCGTTGTCCCCCGGAAAAGCTGGAGGAAGTGTCCTGGGGAGAGGGAAGTCTGGGCATCTCTGCTTAGACTGCTGCCCCCGTGACCCAGCCCCAGATAAGCGGAAGAAGATGGATGGATGAATAGATAGATTAGATCATGATGGTTCTGACATCATAAACATCAGTCTTACTTGATCATAGATTATTTAGGCATTTTTTGCTTAAAAAAACTGTACTTAATAAACACAGTTAATTAAAGCAACTAAATTAACTTTAAAAAGTCAAGGTTCAAGAGCCCAACTAAAGCAAGCACTGATCGCAAATATGGTCACTTCAAATGAAAGCACAACACCTACAATCTCACTAAGAGCTTTTTTACACATATGACAGAAACAAAGTCAAAGTGTTTTGCAATAAGAAGCTGGTGATGCTGTTTGTGGAGTTGTTTATTCACCCTCTGCTGAGATCTTCAGAGATTTAATGTGTTTTATTTAAGTTGATTTGAACTTTGGCTTTGGCTGTAAGTTTTGTTTCTCTGCTCTTGTTTCTCTTTCCTTCGGTGATTCTACTTGTTAACAGCAGGTGTTCATCACTAAAGCTCAATCCTCATTTAATAAGTTACTTCATTCTCTCATTAACTTCAGTGTTACTTCAACACTCTGTAGTGTGGACATATAAGTGCTATTTAAAACCAAGGATTTTGCTGTGGGATTAAATGTGTGAGAAGAAAAAAAAATACACAAAGGTAATTTTAACAGAAGTAAAAAAAATAAAATAAAAAACCCAGTAGATTATTGGCAACCACAGCTGCCGGTATTTCACCGTAAAAGCAAGGGAAAAAACAGCAAAATACTGTACAACCTAACAGCCACCTTTTAGTTGTGTTTTGTGGGTCACCATTGTGCTGGAGAGTAGAGCCTGTGTTTAAGTCATGCATGGACAGCGAAACACTAATGTTATGCTGTATGTTGTTTTATTTAATGACAGTAACTGTGTAGTTACTGATGCAGAGATAATTTTTGTGCTAATTTTAATCACGGGTGTGTGCTGCTGTTATCTACAAGAGATTTGCGATGACTTGGTGATTTTAATGACTTTGCATAGTTTTTCTTCCTGTACTTAAGCAAAATAGTTTTCAATATTCTTATGCTCACTTAAGCATTATAAATATTAGTTTATATACAAATGGCAGTTGGACAATTTAAATGCAGTTGGTGTGCAAATGAGTTAACTGAAAAGTTTGTACATTAACATTGTTTCAGTTAAAGAAATACAGTTTGTCACTGTAAATTTAAACAGTTCTGTAAATTCTAAAATGTTGCTACCGTATTTTTCACGGTAACATTCTGGTAACCGCAGCTGCCGGTATTTTAATGTAAATTTAACAGATTTTTTTTCACAGTGTATGCTTATGGTACATGATTCATAAAAGCATTATTTCATGCATGTAGGACTACTTGAATTTTAAAGGAATTGTTACGATCCTTGGTCTAGGTCAGAGTGTAACCTAAATAACACAACCATGTTATCTTAATTACTCATTTTATTTTTCTTTCCTTGTTCTCTGGTTCGTATTCAATGCAATTGTATATGTTTCTCTCTTGATGTATATACATAACAATGTATTCAAAACATACAACAATTCAGAAGCAAAATCTTCAGGGGTGAGCTAATGCCAAAATAATAAACAAAACAGAAACTAACTTCCCCACAAACTACCTTTCCTACTGATCAAAATAAAAGAAACAAAACATACAATCAACTTCCCTATCTCCTTATCTACCCAATAAACAGGAGAAAAAGTCACGGCCTAATGGCCTACAAAAGAAACAAGGGCACTCACCCCCTACTGCTTCCCAAAACAGTTAAGAAGTGATAAACATGGTCAACAAGACATCAATGTACTAAAAGTAAGGCTCACACAGTATCAACGATGGCAAACAACACTATTGGAACAGAAACACACTCTGTCACACCACATATTCACCAGCAAGCACAGTATCACAATAAACAAATGTGCAATGTGATTGAAGAGGCAGAGAGCTCCCTCAGTGGAATGCTAGGGCATTTATAGTCCAGGGCCCGTATTCATAAGATTCTAAGAATCTCTCAGAGAGCTCCTAATTTTGCTTAAAAATTTCTAGCTTGGAGTCTTAGCTTTAAAAAGTGATTCAGGACCAATCTGAGAGACTCTGAGCGACTTAAGCAAAAACTTTTATCTTAGTGAGGAGGCGGGGCTGACCCCGTTGTAGCTATGACACAGGCTCTTGAAGACTGTGATTGGTTGTTGTCCAAGAAGGATGTAAGAGCGCTTTTAAGAGTTAGGTTTATTATAAGCTTCACTTTGATTTACAACGTAATTGTTACTGTTTACTGTACTCTCTCTCTCTTCTCTCTCTCTCTCCTCTCGCGGTCTCGCGCGCGCACACACACACACAGTTCTTTTCTTTATTTTTTATTTTCATGCTGTCATACTTAAGTATTTTATAGGAAATGAACACGACACAATAAGGTTCTGAATGTGCTGTAAAAGACCCATCATCGATCATCGCTGTTATATTGCATTTTTCAGTTGCCAAATTGTTATGTAGTTAAATGTTGTGGTTTCGTCCATTTCTTGCTATGTATTTTGCGCAGGTCAGGGATGCACATGTCTTCATAAGATCTGCCAAAACATGATCCTGCAGAACTAATAGCACGTCTTATTAACTCACTGTCATGTATTGTGAGTAACACATTTCTTCTCCTCTTCATGTTTCATCCATTTCTCCACTGCTAAAGAACTCTTAAGCCTCTTAAAAAGTCCGCGTCCTGTTTCCAAACAATTTCGGACCTTAAGACCTCTTTTAAGGGTTAAGATGCTTTCTGAATTACTTTTTTTCTTACTAGGATCTTTTCTTTAAATTTCAGAGGAACACCCACATTTCTAATAATTTTCTTAAATTTTGATACTAGGAGAAGCTTCGCACTAAGATGTGGCTGATACGGTCCAGGTCTCTTCTCCGGTCCAATCACAGCAGACTCACATTATGTCCAAGACCAATCCTAAAAGGGAAAAAGAGACAACAGCAACAACAACGAAACCAACCTATAATCCATTAAGTCGTAACAGAATATACAAACATCCACATTACCTCATGCATGTATACAGGCTAGAACAGTATACACTTGTATAGGAAGAGTAGTAATATAATGTTTAATGCTTATAATTGGGAGTGTGATTAAATATCTAGCCCTAATCCCATAGTAAAAGAAACGCGTAGGGATGCATCTATCACCACTAATGATAATGACATTTATGCAGTGATGTAAATAAACACAATTATAATTTTTGGACAACAAAAGAACTATCTCGTTCATGTGTAATCTACCTAAACATAAAACCTTAACAGTGCCTTTTTCTTTTCAAGAATTATGAAGTTCTTAAGATTATAAACTATTGGCATTTCCCAAAAGTCCTTTCTGCAACCCTCTCAATCACATTGCTGTTTAGTGGGAATAAAATAAATGATTACATTTGTAATATGTATGTGTGTGTTTATCTACTTTTTAAAATTTGTTTAAATGCAGATATTGTTCAGGTTAGGTTACAGTATTTATAAAGAAAAGTATATAGGGTACATTTATAAAACTATTTATATGTATATGTAGACCTATACATGTCCCTTTTTTGATAGCTAATTTCTGTATTCTTTATTATATGTAAAGTATGTTTGTATGGTTTATCTCTGACTTTTTTGTATCAGTTCCTTTGTCTGTCTGCATTTGTGCCTGTGATTTTATATCCCTCAACCCATGTTTCTTTCTCACACTCCCTTTTTCCCATTCCAAGGCCTTTGGAGTTTGCTGAACCAGCACGGCAGAGGATGTGTGTGTAGACTTGGACTGGCATGTCAAGACAAGACACATGCACTGAGGCAACATATTTTGCGTTGTTTGGGTGTCACAAATGCTCACACAAATCATGTAATTCTGAGTAGTTCCAGCCCTCCATTCTTGATTGAAAAACATTTCATATTTTGAGGACAACTATCGAACACCCAAAATAGTGTGCTGTATTTTGCCTATATTTGCTAATAGTGTCTGCAGCAGCTGCAACAACATTAGATGTAACACGGGAACAACTGAAGAGGTAGGAAATATTTTATAGTATGTAAAGTTTTTTTTTTTAACTTGCAGGAAAGATTCAGGCAATAAAGTTAGATAGGCAAGCAAGAGAACAGAGAAAAATATTAAAGACTGTTTTTGAATTAATTCAAATTCTGCCTTTGTTTCTGGGGGAAAAGGACTGAGATAGAGATACTTAACATACGTCTATGTACCATCTTTTATATACGTTGTGGTAAGCAGACATTGTTTTGAGAGTGACTTTGCTTAGTAATATTTGATATTGCTTCTTAGAATGGTCATGATGCAAATTTTTTAAAAACTTCTTTACATTTGTGGAAGGCTGTTTGATTTTTTTTTTAGACCATAAGTTGTTCCATGTTCCCACTCTGCTAATTCAGCTGCTTGAGGGTGTATAACCTTAATACAGTCGCACACATATGCACAATGCTCAGTTTTTGTCATTTTGACTGTTTGGATTTCTGCTTAAAACACTTAATAATTTATTTTGTTCTGTTTCATTTCTTGGCCATATCACATCATGAAATATTTCAATAATACAAATATTTATGTGTAAGAATGATGTACTCATTTAATGGTCCAGTACACTAATCCCCCGTTACCTAAGGTCCAGATTTAGATGCAAATTTATAGATTAAGCTAAGCGTTTAATTACTCTTAAAGTGTTATGTTTTTATCCAATTTATAAAGCCAGTATGAATACACCATAGTGAGTATTTTTTTCGTGAAATGCAACACTGGTAAATGCAAACATTAATTTAGAGAATACCAGAGGTGAAAACTATTGCTTGTTTATTAGATTTTCCAGTCTAATAAAATTCCACAAAGGTGCCATCATCTTCCCATGATAGGCTGATAGGTAACTCAATCCATAATAGTAATAAACCTTTTAAATCTGTTGATATAGATTTAAAATTTCTAGAGAATTGCTAATCCCAGATAGCAACATATCATCGGCCTAGATCCGGCCCACATCTGGCAAATATGGAATGATGATCTGGCCAACATGTAGCATGGAATGATTGCACTTGGGCGGACCGCTCCTGTTTGCCAGATCTGGGTCAAAAGCAGGCCATAGCAATAACACATGTCAGCAGGAGCAAAGAAACAAACCACACTGGACATTTTCTGAGCCACAAAATCTTGAGTCCTCCCCTAAATTTGTTAACAAGCAAATTCAGTGAAGGGAAGAAGAGAACAGAAAAAGGAGACAAATAGAAACTGCTTCACTTACTTCTAACCAGATGGACTTTATTTCTTAGAGGTCTACAGAAGTTCATTTGAGAATTAACAGGGTTGAAATCTATAATGTTTTTAATTTAAAGTCACCATAGTGGTGATTGGTGTTTCCATTAGCTGGGATCTTAACTCTTATTACAATAACCTTTTACATTTACGCATTTAGCAGACGATTTTATCCAAAGCGACTTACAGTCCATTCAGGCTATGTATTAGTATTGTGAGTATGTGTGTTCCCTGGGAATCGAACCCACAACCTTTGCGCTGCTAACACAATGCTCTAACCACTGAGCCACAGGAACACTTTTATTCTCTCGCTGCTGTGTTCAAAAGCTGAAGTTATTAACACACAAAGTAATCATAAATCAACACATGAACCTCAATAATGGTGACAATAAAAAGTGGTATGTCGCAATGCATGCTGGGAAACAAACTCCCAGCATGCATCACAGCATGAACAAATTATGCAGCTGAATTGTCCGAATATTTTCTTTAATTCTAGCTTTGGGTTAGGTATTTACTTATTTTTTAATTTTTTGGCAGTTTTTTTTTGAGACTTTTAGTAGCTTTTTGCGATGTCCAGAATTGATCCGATTAGCTGAATATTTTGTCACCATTTTTGAGATTCAAATGTTGATTGCTCATATCTGTGTGTGAGTGTGTTTATATTGTTTCCTTTTCTGTGATTTTATTATATCTTCAAACTGATTGCAATTCATGTTGCAGTAACATCGGTGAAAGCAATAAACTACACAATTGCTAGATACATTATAGGCCACTATATGATAACTGTGAAACCATCAACATGAAACTTTCATGTACTGCAAATAGTTTTTTACAGTTTTTATTAACACCATTTTAAATTTTCCCATTTGCATTTAAACATTCTCAAACACATTTCTTCGTTTTCAAGCACACATTTTTTAAACTAGAAAGAATACATAAAATAAATACACATGGTTTAAAATAAAAAAACTATCTTTGCTAAAATCAAGCAATTAAAACCATTTTGTGTTACTTGTTTTAAAAGTCAGTCTCTTTGATGTTTTTAAACACTCTTTTAAAAGTGTTTCAACAGTAAAATACAAATTTTAAAACAAGCATCATATCATATTTTGTGTAATAATTAAATGTCTTTAAAAGTCATCTGTTGCGCAAGACCGGGGGTGAGTTTTCATCCCACTCTCCAGAACAGGCACGTGAGATGCTGTTTTATGGGCTCAGCGGAGATCCCTTCTCCTCCGGCCGGCTGTTCCTGTAGCCTGAGTGGTGAGGGTGCATCTACAGGTGGCCAGGAGCGGTGGCTGCGGGGACCCTTCCCGCGCGACCCGTCCGAATATTGTCATCTGGTAACCCTGCAGCATTTTTTTTTATTTTTTTTATTTTATTTTTTATCGAGAACTCTTTATTCATCTCAGCTAGAACATTTGTCAACAACACTATTAAAAATAAAACCACCCATAACCCTCTCATCTATTTTCCTTTCAGAGTAAAGGTTTTGATAAAAGGAGTGGATAAATGGAATTAGATCCTCTGTTTCGGTTATGACTTCATTTTCTTGATTTTTTAATTCTTTTATAACAGTCTTAGACCGAAACACTTTCCTAAAAAAATATCGGGTACATTTTTCATTTGATTCAATATGTTGTATTCTACTTCTTATAATAAAACTCCTACTTTGATCTGCGTAAATGTCTGTAATTCTTTTTTTAAGTCTCATAATATCATCTACCACATTGAAACCTGAGTGGGCCATAGTATAAAATTGTTGTAATTTCTTTTGATATAATTTACATACAAAAGCTTCTTTCCTTTTAATTTTTCTACCTTCTCTTATAAAAAAAAATGTCGTTCTAATTTTAAAGTCCTCCCACCATTCACCAACCGTTTCATATAATGGCTGTAAACTTTTCCATTGATTCAACTTTTCTTTATATCGAGCTACAACTTCTTGATTATCTAATAAGCTAATATTTAATTTCCATAACCCAGAACCTTTCTCTCTTATCCCTCCCAGAACCAACTTGGCGTCCACCTTAGCATGGTCAGAGAAAAAGTTTGCATTTATCCCTGAATTCAGTACTGTTATTTGAGGTGAAGTAAACAAAAAATCGATTCTGGTGGAGCTACGGCCATTAGACCAACTAAACCCAGGACTATCTGGGTGTTTAATTCTAAAAGTATCTACTAAACCAAAATCTTTTACTAAATTATTTAAATCTTGAGAGCTTGAATCCAGTAAGACATTAGAGCTAGAGCTTCGATCACTCTGGCTTAAGGAACAATTAAAGTCCCCTCCTAATATTATCTCTTTCCCACAAATCAACAAAGGTGGCAGAGCTTTCAAAATTTCCTTTCTACCTTGTAGATCCACTGGACAATATACATTTATCACACGGAAACAAAGGTTATTAAATTGTACATCCACATATATTAATCTGCCATTTATAACCTCTCGTGTTTTAAAAATGTTTAAGGAATTACCCTTCAAAAGTATACCCACACCAGAGGATCTATTATTATTATCCCCAGACCACACTGATTGACCATATATCCACCTATCTTCTAGATTTTTATAATTCTGTCTAAAAGGGATATTACATTCCTGAAGAAGACAAATGTCGTGACCTGCATTATACAGATATGAGAAAACAGAAGTACATTTTACCGGGTCCATGATACCTCGTGTATTTATTGAGGCTACCGCTAAATTGAGGCTACCCTGCAGCATTGATGTTATCTTTAGCTCGCATGCATGGAGGGGTACCCTAGCGTGCTTCCCCACCAGCAGGTTTCTGGTGGCCCAGATGGCATCCTTGATGATGTTGAGGGTGAGCCAGAGTGGGGTGAATTCCTGTGATGTCAAGTCCTTCAAGCCCCGGCCCACCCCAAGGATGGTGAGGTGGTACACTCTCTGGGCCTCACCCGCTGGTAGGCATGGGAAATACAGGGGGCCGGTCTTGGCCCACAGGTCCCGCGCAGCACTCCCAGAGCAGATGACGTGCGGTCTCCGGGAAACCAAATCCGGACCGTGGGCAGACTGAGTTTTTGGCCGTGCCTCTGGAGTGCATAACCGCCCTGACCGGGAGGATCTCATGAGTCACCATCCACGACAAGTCCTTGTGCATGTTCTGGAGAGTGGGGTGAGCAGCGTTCCACCAAACTTGTTTGGCCTCACGTAGTGTGAGGCCTGGAACTGGACTCACCGGTTCCCGATCCTGCACAAGAGAGACGAGATGCTTGTGATTAGTTAAAATGGTGACATCTCTGTTTTCTAAAACATGCTTCTTTAAAAACTTCTTGATAAAACAGTATTCTTTAGGCAAATTAAAAGACAATTGGGTTTTCAAGTTGACTGGCAAGATCTTTAATGTTCTTAGATAGGACCCCATCCAGAATCGTGTCATGGATTCCACTGTCTTGTTTTCACTGGATGGGGTAACTTCTGTAGACCTCTAACAAAAATAAAGTCAATCTGGTTAGTAATAAGTGAAGCTGGCGATTCTGTTTGTAGAGTTGTTTAATCCTCCTCTGCTGAGACCTTCAGAGATTTAATGCATTTTATCTTCAGCTGAATTCATCTAAGGATGTGCCTGCAGTCAGTTGTTGTTGTGTTTCTGACTGTCTCTTTTTTCATGTTCTCCTTTGTCCTTTATTGATTCTGCTTGTTAATGGGCTTAATAAGCCTGAGATGACTGATTTTGTGGCTCAGATAAGGCCTAGTGTGGTTAATTTCTTGTGGCAGGCTATGGCCTGCTTTTGGCCCAGATCTGGCAAACAGGAGCAGTCCGCCCAAGTGCCATCATTCCATGCTACATGTTGGCCAGATCATTCCACATGTGCCAGATCTGGGCTGACACTATGTTGCTATCTGGGATCTGAGCAGCTGGCTGGAGGTGAAATTCTACTGCAATACAATTTTGGTTAAATTTTGATGGGCTTAATTATTATTTTTATTTTTTTGTTCTGTAATGACAATCTCTCTGATAGATTGGCATGGCAATGGACACAGCAATGTTAAAGTATTCAAAGCAAGTACAGAGACTTGCCAAAACATCAAAAGACATGCTGCTGTGAACATTTAAGACATGCTGTTGTTGCATATATAACATTAATTACCCCCCCAACAAAGCATGAGACATGATAAATGAACAATTCAAGCCAAAATATTCATGCTACTGAGTGTAGGAAAACAAGCTGCTGTACTGGTAGACATGTATATATCTGCACACATAGGATGAACATAAACAGCTATACAAGTGTGAATACAAGTGAGAATGCTTATTTCACTTTAACTTGTTCTCATATCTGTAGCTTAGTCAACATATCCTCATAGTAATTAAATAGAGACTGCTTGCTGTTGCATAAACACAATTGCATTTATGCTTAGTAATTCACTTCTGTATCATTTACATTTACATTTAGTTATTTAGCAGACGCTTTTATCCAAAGCGACTTACAAGTGAGGACAATGGAAGCAATCAAAATCAACAAAAGAGCAATGATATGCAAGTGCTATAACAAGTCTCAGTTAGTTTAAAGCAGTACATATAACGCAAGTTTTTTTATTATGTAATAAATACAAAGAAAACAGATAGAATAGAAAAAGAATAAAGCAATCTAGTGTTAGAGGCCTTTTTTGCTTTTGTTAATTGTATAATAAATAAAAAGAAAACATAAAATACAAAAAGATTAGAAAAGCTTGTTTTTTATTTTTTTAAGAAAACAAGCATTAAACGAATGAGTGCAAGTCTAAAAGGGTCAAGTTTTTTAAAGGTTATTATTAGAATAGAAAGTGCTAGAGTTAGAGGGTCAAATAAAGATGGAAGAGATGTGTTTTTAGCCGATTCTTGAAAATGGCTAAGGACTTGGCTGCTCGGATTGAGTTGGGCAGGTCATTCCACCAGGAGGGAACATTTAATTTAAAAGTCTGTAAAAGTGATTTTGAGCCTCTTTGGGATGGCACAATAAAGCAACGTTTATGGAGTGAATTTTGTGACAATATTCATCAAACAAATCCAGCGTTTGCAAATAAATACAATCTGCTTTGCAAAGAAAAACTTGACTTTCAAACAAATGCAAAGTGATTTGCAAACGCAAAACTCTATTTGAGAGAAAATGCAGAGGTATGAATGAATGAATTAAGCATTTATATAGTGCTTTATTGTGTATTGCTGTGCACCAAAAGCGCTTTACAATCATGTGGGGGGTCTCTCCTCAGCATCCACTTGGATGATGCGACGGCTGCCACAGGACAACGGTGCCAGTGCGCTCACCACACACCAGCTACAGGTGGAGAGGAGAGAGAGTCATAGAGCCAATCAAGTGGATGGAATTATTAGGAGGCCATGATTGACAAGGGCCAGTGGTGGGAATTTGGCCAGGACACCAGGATTACACCTTCTAGTGCCATGGGATTTTTAATGACCACAGAGAGTCAGGACCTCTGTTTAACGTCTCATCCGAAGGATGGTGCTTGTTGACAGTATAGTGTCCCTGTCACTATACGCAGGCATTAGGACCCAAACAGACTGCAGGGTGAGCACCCTCTGCTGGTCTCACTAATACCTCTTCCAACAGCAACCCAGTTTTCCCAGGAGGTCTTCCATCCAGGTACTGACCAGGCTCAACCCTGCTTAGATTCAGTGGGCAACCAGTCTTGGGCTGCAGGGGGATATGGCTGCCGTAATACACAATACACATGGACAAATATATGTATTGTGTGTTACAACTGTGAGACTCATTTGCCTTTTTATGAGGAAACTTGGCTTGATTTTCTCACAAATGCATGCTGGCAGATTTTCTCGCAAATACAATTGAGCAACTTCCTTTTCCAAATACAGCAGATGTTTAAGCTAGTCTCTCAAGATGCCTGTTTACATTTGCAGAGAATACAGCAGACCAACATGAGTGGGGAACAGGTGAATGTTACTATATCTATAATTAACCATTTAGATGTTTTCACAAAGCAACCCTATAATGTCAGCGAAATTCACAATAAGTGATGTAAAGTTGTTAACATGACCGATTAGTTAAAACATTTCTATCAAATAGAGTTTTGTATTTGCAAATCACTTTGCGTTTTTTTGAAAGTCAAGTTTTTCTTTGGGTAGAATTTAGGTTAAGGGGTGCAGAGCCAGTGGTGGTTTTGTAGGCAAACATCAATTCCTTGAATTTTATGCAGCAGCTATTGGTAAACAGTGCAAATTGATAAAAAGAGGTGGGACATGCATTATTTTTGGCTCATTAAAAATGTATCTTGCTGACGCGTTCTGGATTAATTGTAAAGGTTTGATAGAACTGGCTGAAAGACCTGCCAAGAGAGCATTGCAATAGTCCAATCTGGACAAAACAAGAGCTTGATCAAGGAGTTGTGAAGCAAATGCAAGACTGTTAAACATCAAGCTTAGTTAAAAAAATATGATTTACTCATTTAGGAAATAATAAGCAGACCATGCAATATGCACAGTGATATGGAATGACAGAGCATTCAGTTATCTCTTTGATGTTGATTTCAGATGCTTTCTGAAAGCGCGCTGTAACTTCTACTGAAAACACCGGCCAAGTATTTGAATGTTAAGCAGCAAGCTCATTGTAAGTTATTGCTAAAAATCAGCTGTGCCATGTAGATAACGATATTATTACAAGCAAATTGTGATAAGGATATATAAGCTATGCACCATCTATAGCTTCCTGACATAACTAGCCATCTAGCCATCCACTTTCAAATATCCTAAACAGATAATAAATTAAATATTTGTTCAAACATGTCTTGTTATTGCTTTCACATATTCCACAAAACCATCAATGCTTGGAAATCTTTTCCAAACCTCTCATGATAGCCACTCACTTTCTGATTGAACTTAACCAGTTTTATTCAAGGATAATCAGCATCACCAGAAGACTATAATTACTTTTAATTATATTTAGTTGATTAATCTACTAGTCATAATAATCATATCAAAAATCAGCTGTTGTTAAACTTAAACATAACAAACCGGATTATCAAAAACACCATACCTATTACCAATTGTTTATAAAAAAAGTCCTATTCAAATATTCGTTTGTAATAAGTTGTTTATAAGCGATTTTCGGTTGTATTTTTGTACAGCTATTAGATTGATCTTGATCATGTCAGTTTGACTCATTGTCTATTGTGAATACCGTTGTGTTTGAGGGAAAGCGGGTAAGAACCACTGACGAAACTGCCATACTAAAGATGTTGCTCAAGGACTTGAGCAACAAGTTCGTCACTCTCTAGATATGCAGTCTTTACCACAACATGCAATTTTGCATATGATATAACATAATATGTACCTGGCAAAGGATAAAACAGAAATACAAATGTTCAAACCTGTTCATAGGGTTGACAATAATCATTGGATTTGCGAAAGTGTGCCATTATAGTGACATCAAAGGTGTGGCTGACAAACTATTAAAAGTTTGACATCCTAAAGAGTGTGAATTGTGTCTCTGTGGTAATTTCAAGGCATTATTCTGTTTGTGTGGTCTGACATGTTAATATCTGTCTTTGTATGCCAATGGTATGAGTTTGGGTCAGGGCTACCTACACTCAAAAAAATTATTCGGTCTAAATTTACATTTTATGTAATTCAATTGCATAGCAATTTTCCATCCATTTAGATTACATAGTTTTAACATAAACAAATTAATAAACGTAATAGGATTCTTATGCATCAGTCATACGTGAATAAAACAGGTAAGATTTATGTAATAATTCACAGCAAAGTCCCCACACTGCTCAGTATCCATGTGTTTCCACACTACTGATTGTGAAAGTAGCATCGAAGCAGCGCTGGAGTTAAGGAGATAATTATGTGATGGTTGAGCATTAATGATGAACACCTGCTGATATCAAGCAGAATCTATTGCGGGCCTAAAACCTGACTGAATTTCTTCATAGATATCATTCCACAATTGATCAGACAACTTTTTCTAAAAGTTTTGACATAAATGGAAGTTTTGAAATGGGCCTGTAATTTGCCAGTTCACAAGGATTCCAATTATTAACAAAGAGCAGTTTCTGATCTTTACACCATGATAACAACCATTCGTTTAAACTAAGCAAACATCTCGATCAGGCTCCTGAAGTCTCTCTTCAGTGTCTCCATCTGCCGCAGCTTGGTGTCATTAACCCCCGCGTGAATCACAACAGCTGCAACGCTCTCGTCGTCCTTCAGGATCGCGGGTATCTGCGCAGAAAAATCAAGATCATTTTTATTTTTTTAATAAAATCATCTGCGTGAATCACCCGATACTCTGTGCACGTTCACCAGCGTGCTTGAGAAGTGTGAGAATATTTGCACGAGCCATTCCAATTGCGAAGCTGACGGTAAAATATGCAATCTATTTGAATCCTATTGAGAAACTGTCAAAATGTTATGGAGAAAGTCCAACATAGTATAAAAAGGCACAAACTAAAAAGACTGATGAAAAGAGGAGAAAACATAATCTCGCACCAGCACTAACATAATATTAAAATAGTTTTAAACCACTCAATGCAACATTTACTATAATTTATCACGTTTTACAGTAGGCTTATTTATTGTGGTAAATTTTGTCTAACTTGTACACTGTAAAAAAATTGCTGTAAAATTGACAGAAACTTACTGGCAATTTTGGTTGCCAGTTAGATTGTAAATTTACAAAAGTCCTGCAAATCAATAATTACAATTGTACTGTAAAAATACAGCAAACTCTTGCCTGCTGTAAAGCATAAAATGTGTAAACACTTAATTTGTAACAGTAAAGTTACTAAAAACATGACTTTAACTCAAATCGTTGCAGTGTATTGTCAGCTAAAGAACTTAACGAAGAAATTATCACTATATCAGGAACTCAACAGTTACTGTCTTTAAATAAAGCAGCAGAACATCAATGTTTGTGGCTCAATATTGACTGAAGCACAGGTTCTACTCTCCAGCACAATGGTGACCCACAAAACTAAATTAAACAGATCGCTCTTGTGCAAAATAACACAGTTCCATAAAATATTTACTCTCCTTATAAATAACACCTGCTGTTAACAAGCAGAATCACTGAATGAAAGAGAAACAAGAAACAGTCTACAACTGACTTCAGACCTTATGAACTCAACTGAAATACAAGACATCATTAAATCTCTCAAGATCTGATTAAACAACTCCACTCTTTTTCTCTTCTTGTTGTGCTTGCTCGACTTTTTATGCAGCTGTTGCTTTGCTCATTCACTTATGGCGCTTTTCCACTGCATGGTACGGTTCGGTACGGTTCACTTTTGGGGGGTTTTCCACTGGGTGCTGTACCTGGTACCTGGTACTTTTTAGTACCACCTCGGCCGGGGTTCCAAGCGATCCGTACCGTTACCAAAACGTGACGTGTAAACTCTGCTGATCACTGATTGCCCGGAGAGAATCGTCTTTACTGTGTCACTGAACTTGCGACATGAGACCCATATACCCGCTAGATTTAAATCAGCACAGCCAGCGAAGGAGCGGAGCAACTTTTGTTTGAACAAACGCACATTTTTGTATCAACCAAAAAATGTCTGTTTCATTGTCTGTTGAGGAAGTACAGACGTTCCTCTCGTTGATAGCCGAGAAGCGGATCCAGCGAGAGCTTGATGGCGCGACGCCGACGGAAAAAGCCTTATGTAACTGTTATATACTTTTGAACTTGCTATATTTTCAGAGTATGTCTTCTGTTTATATTTTTACCTTTGTATCTGTGTTTTGCTTCAATTAAAAACAATCTGATCGAATAAGTGTACCTCCAGACTATATTAAAAAAAGTATTATTGTATGAGCACGTAATGAACCTCTTGAAAAATACAAATGATTAATGCCACGATTATAAAAACCATCACAAAAATAAAAAACAAGGGATACATTGTACATTTTGAAATATTCAAAAGTGTATTGATAATTCACTTTACAGAACACGCTACATGAATATTTAACTAATCAAGCAGCACACCTGCACGATCCCTGCTCTCCTCATCTACAGCCCGTGGCACTGCCACCACAGTCTCTGCTGTTGGGGGTAAATCCCAAGCGTTCTCATAGACCTCTCCAGTGCTGTTAAAAACATCCACATGCCGAGAATGAAGAACACTATTCCGTCTCCTTTTTTTGTTGTGAGTTTGTTTGTGGCGCGTTTACGATGATGTCACGGCAGTAGAGGCGGCGCAATTATAACGACGCGTTAGATCACTTATCATCTTCTTTTATCCTTGCCCCATCTTCATCTCTGACATTCACTAAGGGTGTCAAACTAGTTCCTGCAGTTCCGCTGCGGTGTGCAAGTGGACGCCGTTCCGGATCTTGTGGTACCTCCGGGGCGGATCCGTTCCGGAGTCATTTTGCTATCTGGGTCCCATCTTCATCTCTGACATTCACTAAGGGTGTCAAACTAGCTTCTGCAGTTCCGCTGCGGTGTGCAAGTGGACGCCGTTACGGACCCGTTTTGCGGATCCGTTCCGGATCTTGTGGTACCTCCGGGGCGGATCCGTTCCGGACTCATTTTGCGATCTGGGTCCCATCTTCATCTCTGACATTCACTAAGGGTGTCAAACTAGTTCCTGCAGTTCAGATTCAACCCTAATTGTAGTTATTCAGACTTATTTAAAAGTTTGTGCGTTGGAGCAAATAGATATTTTTTCCTCCTCTCAGCACGCACACACGCAAGTGTAACGGATGTATGCCAGTGAGGGCTGTGTGTAAACCTCACTATCCTGACCTCAAATAGAGGCGCTGCTAGAGGCTGTAGCCTTTGGCGTCCCTTGTTAGAGCGCCCGCCTCCCGCACCGGAGTCCCGGGTTCGCGACCCGCTCGGTGAGTTGGTGCGGACCCGTGTTGGGGAGTTACACAACCATGCATGCACACACACATAGTGCCTCCCCTACACATCTCTCTCAGTGAAGGTAACAGCCACCTTTTTATATAACAGGTAGTATATGAACCAAACCCACCCGTACTAACTCTAACATAAACACACATAACATTGCTGATGCAAAACCCCAACCATCTTGCTTAAATAACGCATAAATCGAGTAGCTCCAGAGTGCACCCTGGACAATGGGGCGGGGCGACACATTAAGGTGGGGCGACATGTGTCTCTCCGCCCACCCCCAATTTCATTGGTTTATATTATAATACAGCAGAGCTTATTGGTGTAGACGTTTGTGCGTAAGCATTCTTTTATATTCATTTTTTATGAATGATCTACGCTGTTTTGCTGCACTACAGAAATATTAAGTGCTAACAACAGCAATTTTAGTTAGAATCAATTAGCAAATGTTTTTTTTTTTAAACTTATGAGGAATTAGTTCGATTAAGTTCCTATCAAACGCTTGGTGGCGACATCTCCGAGTACTTCGGCAGAGTCACGTTTTGATAACAGTACGGATCGCTTGGAACCCCGGGCCGAGGTGGTACTAAAAAAGTACCAGGTACCCCCCAAAAAGTGAACCGTACTGAACCATACCGTGCCGTACCATGCAGTGGAAAAGTTAGTTAATTCTCAATAAGATCTTCTGTAGATGTCTGACAGAAATAAAGGCAATCTGTTTATTAATAAGTGCAACTTGTGATGCTGTTTGTGGGGTTGTTTAATCAGATTTTGATAAATGTAATTTTATTTCAGTTGATTTCATCTAAGGCTGCGTCTGAAGTCAGTTTTAGTTCTTGTGTTTCTCTTTTCGTTAACAGCAGGTGTTCATCACTAATGCTCAATCAGCACTTAATTAATCACTTAATTACTTAACTGCAATGTTTTAAAACTTACATGGTTTAAGTCAAGGGGATTGGTTTACTCAAATGGTTTGAGTTACACTAACTTGTTGGATTTTACAGTGTACGCTTTAAACTCGCTCTCATTTGCTTTAAAAATGCTTGCTTTGACTTCATATCTATATTTATTTATAACTTGACGGCTCTTGCAATTAGCATAGTTAAACATTACGCTGTAAAATTAAACAATATATAATTATATTAAAATAATATCTATAATAGTATGAAATGTTGTAATAAGTTATGACATTTGTTTGTAATGTTATGTTATATTTATTGTTCATTGGGCCACTGCTTATGCTGAGACTGCGGTCAGTTAAGCAAGAAGAACACAGTACATCTCAATTCTCACAAGGATGCTGTTCTGTGTTCTCGCGTCCTTCCGAGTTCTTTCTTCCAAGGAAGCCTTGCTAGACTTGTCTCCACGAGAACACAAGTCCGTTCTCTGCGTTCTTGGAATTGAGAAACAGCCAGACACTTGCTTCATTCTTGAATAAATCAGCTGTCTAAACTAATCGTTTGAAGGTATGCTTCAATGACACATTAATTAAGACAGTCACTTGCTGCCACCTACTGGCGGTTTACTTTCATAGTAGCTTATCTTCGCATTTTTTCCAATATTTTATATATGTATATAAAAAAATATATATTTTAAAACACAGAGCTCACAAAACACAGAGCTCACAGCATTATTTATGCTGTTATAATTTTGCATGTAGTGTAAATGCATTCGTGCTATATTTCAACTATATTGAACTGTCTGTGTAAATGCATCTGAATGCCACTCCACTCACTTCTGTTTCTTCTGCAGTGAAAATATCGATTTTGTAGATACTGATTGCATATGATTGGTAACAGCCCTATATTATATTAAGTGAAATTACTGATAAAATGCAAGAATTTGATTTAAAAGATGATGCATGTATTTAATACGGTTAGGGAAAATGCCCCTTAAATAGGTCAAAAATTACCTGGAAATACATTTTAATATATATTTGTATGCAGAATTAAGTCATATAAAACATAATTTTCCAACAACAAAATTGTGGCCAGTGAAAATGCTGAGTGGCTAGTAAATTTGGAAATCCACTAGCCACAGTGGCTAGTGAGCAGAAAAGTTAATGTCAAGTCAAGTCAAGCCACCTTTATTTATATAGCGCTTTTAACAATTCAAATTGTGTCAAAGCAACTGCACAATATCAAAATATGAAAATAGTGTGTCACTAATGTAAAATGATAATATTTAATGCCCATTTTTCAGTTAAAGGCATTTAATTATTGAATAAAGTGATGTCATTGTCCAGCTCAGTTCAGTTTAAATAGTATCTGTGCAATCAATTCGGTGATATCGCTGGAAATGAAGTGTCCCCAACTAATTAAGCCAGAGGCGACAACGGCAAGGAACCAAAACTCCATCGGTGACAGAACGGAGAAAAAAACCTTGGAGAAAACCACCTCAGAGTGGGGGGGGGGGGCAGTTCCCCTCTGGCCAGACGAACCAGTAGTTTGCTCCAACTGCAGCAAAGTCAGATTGTAAGGGCTCCACTGGTTCCAGTGGTATTTTCCCGATGGCTGTCTAGGTGACGAAGTCCTTACTGGGGATCTGTCTCTGGGGCTCATCTAGGTGTCCTGGTCTCCGCTGACATTCAGGGCTGAAGAGGTTGTCTCTAGGTGCTGATCCATCATCTGATCTGGATACGGACTGGATCTGTTGACTGCAGTGATCATCAGGGCCCGGTTTTTCAAAAGTAATCCACTAGGATTTTGGATAACGGATTGGATCAAATCTTGAAAATGTGTTTTTCAAAAAAAAAAGCGGATTACATAATCGGATTAGATCACGTAATCCAATCTTGGTTTTGATCCGGATCAAACCTTTAGTTTGTTTTTTTTTAGAACTTTTTTGTAGGATTTGGATCACTTTGATCCAAAAAATCTGGATTAAACTGATCCCATCAGAAGGGTGGATTCAGCGTGGATTTCATGGCCAAAATGTAATGAAAACTTTAAAAATGTATCAAATAATACTCTATTTGGATCTTACAAGATATCCTATTTATTCATAAGGTTTTAATTTTATTTGTTCATCCGTCAGGCTACAGTGATTAGGTAGGCTTTAACGTATTCAGCCTTTCAGTATAGGCCTACAGCAAAGTAGAAAGAGTTTGGCCTCATAAAATAATCCCCCAAACAGCTGTCAAAATTGACCAAAAACAATAAATTTTATTCTGTCACTAATTGATATATATATATTCATCACAATAGAAAATATTTTTGTTTTTAGAATATTTATTAGTGATGCATGCAATGATTACAGAATAACCAAAAAAATGCAAAGAATGGCAATCACTGATTTTTGAAATCCAAAACAAATCCAAATCCGAAATAGTGTCTAACTATTGTGTCCCTTGTTGCACGTCCTGTTTGCTCGTTCTGGCAGAATGCAGGAGGTTGGTTAGGGTCTCCAAGGGGCTCAGGTGCATCATTGTCAGCACAGAGCAATTGAGGCAATTGGACCCAAGGCCTATCATTGATGAACAATGTTCACTATAGTAAAGCAACGGAACCATGGACTCAAGAAGCTGTAACTTCACTGCTGCTGAAACCAATGCACTACTAGAGGGTGTTCGGTGCCATTATGGAACAATAGTGGGAAGTTTTAATTCTGCTAAGGATACCAACAAAAATAAAAATGATGTTTGGATTTTAATCACAGAAAATGTGAAGGCCATAGGGTCTGGCCAGAGGAGGACCACAGACCAAATCAAATTGCGGTGGAAGAATCTTAAGGCCAGGGCAAAAAAGGACCATGCTGAAGCCAAAAACCCACAAACAGGCAACAAGCCATTTAAGAGGGGAGATTACACAGATGTGGTCCTCGACATCATTGGAGGTGAGAAGTCGCAAGCTCTCCATGGTATTCAAGGTGTTGTAGGGGATGGCGAGCCTTGGATTGAGGAGGAGGAGGAGAATCTGCCAGTTCCTCCTGAGGCTGATCCAGAGAGCGTATTTATATTGAATCTCAGCTCTGTTCCTGAGGAAGAAGCTGGATCCTCATTGGTTGAGCCAGTGGTAGTTGCCACAGGATCTCAGAGGAAAGGCTTGAAGCGCCCTTCATCAAACAAAGATGATGATTACAAGGCACTTCTGCAAAAAGAGACTGAAAGGGCAGAAGCACAGCTTCGTCTGGCAGAGGAACAACTGACTCTGACCAAACTGCAGCAAACCAAGGCCAGACTTGAGATCCGCCTCCTAAAGGCTACGCTCAGACAAGCTGGTCTCTCCACATCAGATGAGGAAGTCTGAAATTATTGTGGAGTATTTGACATTAAGTCTTTTTTTTTTATTCAATACATCTATACTTGATACTTGTTATAAATATCCTCAATGTACAGTGTTTGTGTTGTAGGTCTCAGATGAGCGGACTGCTGGAAGAGGATGGGGTGGGGTTTTTCTTGTTTTTAGTTTTTTTTTAAATGTGTGGGTTTTCATTTCAAATAAAAATAAACTTATATTGACCCCACACTGGCTATTCTACTTGTTGCTCTTTACATATCTATAGTTCTACATTGTGATTTCCTATCCTGTTTGAGCACTGGTTATCCAGCACTGGTTATCCAGATTTGGTGATCCTGAAAAGTTCCTATCCGGATCAGATTGATCCAATCCGATGTTGCTTTAAAAAACTGGCTCCAAAAGTAAGCTGGATTACGTGATCACGGATCGCAAAAAAAGGATTACTAAATCCGGATCAATTTTATCCGGATTAAACCTTTTGAAAAACCGGGCCCTGGGCTGGATAAGGACCGGATCGGGTGGCTACGGTGACCTCGAAATAAAAAAGAAAAAGACTAATATTAGCGTAGATGTCAATCTTCTTACGATGTTTGTAACAAGTACATCGTATTTTATGGGAAGTGTTCCTGGTTCCGGTTGACCTAATTAATGCAGCCTAACAATCCTTTGACGGATTTGAATATTAGAAGCGTATTAGTGTGTTATGTGTATGCAAGGTTAAAGAGATGGGCCTTTAATCTAAGTTTAAACTGACAGAGTGTGTCTGCTTCTCGAACAGTGTTAGATAGATTGTTCCAGAGTTTGGGCGCTAAATAGAAAAAGGATCTGATGCCGGCAGTTGATTTTGATATTCTAGGTTTTATCAAATGGCCAGAGTTTTGAGATTGTAGCAGACGTGGAGGACTATAATTAGATAAGAGCTTGCTTAAGTACTGAGGAGCTAAGCCATTCAGGCTTTATAAGTAATTAACAAGATTTTAAAATCTATACGATGTTTAATAGGGAGCCAGTGCAGTGTTGACAGAATGTTGACAAAACCAGGCTAATGTGGTCATACTTCCTGGTTCTAGTAAGAACTCTAGCTGCTGCATTTTGGACCATCTGTAGTTTATTTATTAAGCGTGCAGAACAACCACCTAACAAAACATTACAATAATCTAACCTTGAGGTCATAAATGCATGATTTATGTCAAGCCCTGTATACAGGGCCATCGCTAGTGGGGTGAAAGGTGGTGACAATTATAAGGGCCCATGGCTGAGGGGAGGGCCCCGGCGATCTCAACCGACTAGCTGAGGCCAGCCTAAAACGACGCTCAGGACAGTTGATGGGCCACTGCTGTGCATCGTCACGGTAGCTTATCATTTGCACGTGTTTTTAAGCCTTGCCAATTTAAACATTCAAAAGAGTTTACATCAAACACAAGACACAGAAAAGCTGAACTGAATAATCGCGTGCGCAGTGTTTGGTGCACATGCAGAGAGCCACGTCTCACGGACAGCAAGACAGAACCGAGCTCTCCTTCCAGGGGCGCCGTTAGGGGGGGAAAGGTTAGGGCGATTCTAAGGGCCCGACGATGGGAGGGGCCCCCGAGGGAGAAACGTGATTTCTACCGAGGGGAACGCTAGAGCCCTGCATTTCAGCCCGGCCCCGACCGGCTTCGATCGGGCCAATTTTCAGGTCATAGTTCAGACGCGGGCCGGGCCTCGGGCCTGTTTTAGGCTTCTCCTTATGTTTATATTTTAGACATCCATCAATTAGTGATGAAAAAAAATTGCTGCGCTGGTGGAAACAACACGAGACCGTGCTGCCGCGGCAGTCAAGAGCGGCTCGACGGTGTTTAATGTCCAGTAAGCGCAGCTGAAGAGTTCTGCGTTCAAATACACGCAATAAAGCTTGCCATAAAGCCCCAGCAAAAGTAATTACCATGAATGTGTTCAGGGGGGAAATAGTAAGGAGATATTTGAATTATTTACTAATAAACTAGTGTTTTCTGTGTCGATGAAGAATCAGATGAAGATCCTGATTCGCCATCCCTCATTAGACACGCTTTAGAGAGAAGCACATCTTCACGGATTATAATGAAAGAGTTTTTGTTTTCGATTTGGTTTATTTCGTTAAGTAGTCATTTAAAGCTTTCTATAGATATATTTATCATGTCTGTGAGTCATGTATTCGCTGACTTTCGGTTAATTTTTGTGAAGTGCTCCTGTTCAAGACGAGATGGCTCATCCTTGTTTTCTTTATTTTATAAAATTATTTTATATATTCAGGGCTCTAGACTGCGACCAAAATGCGAAAATTTTTTGAGAGTGTGCGAGTAAAAATTTGATGTGGTCGCACTTGTGCTAGTGCATGGTCTGCCTGCTCCAAAGCGCGAGTGCTGCCAGCCGCAGCACATTGTAGCAGAAGAGAAAGATTTCACTGTTCAGGTGCAAGCGCTTAAGTAGAGCCTGGTTTCACACCGCACGCGTAAAAGCAGAGCAGAGGGAGCGCAGAAGCGGCGTGTATGCAGAGCAAGAGCAGCGCGCGCCCATTGTGCTTTCACTCGGCGCATCAGCACGAGCGCGAAGGTGCGCGCAGCGGAGGATTTGGTTTTCAAACTAAAGTAAAAGACCGCTTCTTAACCAGAGAAGGTGAACATGTTGGTTTTCTTGTAGAGAAAACATGCAAGTCCTGTCAGCGACAGACAGTTTAGTTTGACTTTTTGTTTTCGTTTTGAAAAGCTTGTTATCTTTACCTCATGTTAAGGTCTGGAGGCTTTCCTTATTTTTTTATTATTATTATTATTATTTGATTCCTGTGTTTGCTAAACATTCTGTTCTGTATTAGTCTGTATAATACAGCATGTGATGTGTCCTATGCCATACTCCTCTTATTCGTTTTTGTTAATAAATGTTATGCTAGTTTGTCATTGTAAAGTACTGTTTTATTGTTGTTGTGCTTTTTAATTAAGAATAACAATGAATCCATCTTTTGTTTTAGTCTTAAAAAGTGAAAGGTGTATAGATATAAGCAAAACAGACAATTTTTTCTTTTCTTGTAAAGTGAAAGTGATCTTCTTTTCACTTTCAAGATCGTGAAAGTGAAAGCAAAAAGAGGAATTCCTGTCACAAAATTTAAATCACAAATAATACTGATGAAAAAGAACGGGTTGAATGTTAAACAATTTCGTTACCATATAACTATAAACTATGATAAAAGTTCATCAGCATGCATTGATTAATCAAATGTTGTATAAAAAAATACAAATAAATTTGCGACCTGTCTGCCGCTGGCCGCTTGGTCGTTACTTTAAGAAAAAAATTATTTAACTAACAAAAAAAATGCTCCAAACGTTTTTCTAAATTAACTTTATAAAAAAGCAAAACGAAATATTATCACTTTGCCATTACATACAAACTGAACAATTTTAATAGCTGAAACAGTATAATCTGATTTGGGAGAAGGGGAAAAAAGACGGGCTCGAGAACGCAATCGCGATATCTCTCGGTATCCCCAGCCATAAATAGCAAAATAAAGTAAACTGTGACATATTATACCCCAAATTCATTCATACAGTAGACTACCAGTAAAATTAGTAAACATTTTGGACCAAAAATTAGTCAAACACTTTGACCTGAGCATGTTTTGTGTGTTTTTTTCTTTAATTGCTAATGCGACCTTTTTACACCAAAGACTGAAAAAAATGAAGCATTGCTTGGTAATAGGTCAACAAAGTATTGATAGTTGTGTAAATATTGTCATACTAACAGTTGTCAATTTTTGGTTGATTGTAATCCATTACATACATTTCTATCAGTTATCTGACATTATCAAGATTAATTTGTTCTGACAGTTTAACTCTTGAGTTCTTGTCATATTGTATTACAATTTTCTAAGCTATGGCAAATAAAGTGCTAATGTGAGAAATGTTGAAGGTGTCTGAATAAATTTTGGTTTTACTGTATATTTAATTTTTAAAATAAAGACTATGCAGTACTATTTTACATTTGATTATTCGGTTTCTGTACCTGGACACCTACTAACTTGAAAAACTTAAACACTGTGTAAATAGCACAAAGAAATAAATAGAACGGGCATATATATACAAGTGCATCTCAATAAATTAGAACAGTGCTTCCCAAACCTGTCCTGGAGGACCCCTGCCCTGCACCTTTTGCATGTCCCTTATCTAACACACCTGATTCCACTCATCAGCTCGTTAGTAGAGACTGCAAAAACTAATTGGGGTGGTCTGATTAGGGAGACATACAAATGTGCAGAGCAGGGGGGTCCTCCAGGACAGGTTTGGGAAGCACTGAATTAGAATGTTGTGGAAAAGTTAATATATTTCAGTAATTCATCTCAAATTGTGAAACTCGTGTATTAAATAAATTCAGTGCACACAGACTGAAGTAGATTAAGTTGTTGGTTCTTTTAATTGTGATGATTTAGGCTCACATTTAACCAAACCCCATCAATTCACTATCTCAACAAATTTGAATATGATGACATGTCATCCAGCTAATCACTCAAAACACCTACAAAGTTTCCTGAGCCTTCAAAATAGTCTCTCAGTTTGTTTCACTAGGCTTTACAATCATGGGGAAGATGGTTGAACTGACAATTGTACAAAAAAAAATCATTGTTACCCTTCACAAGGAGGGTAAGCCACAAACATTCATTGCCAAAGAAGCTGGCTGTTCACGGAGTGCTCTATCCAAGCATGTTAACAGAAAGTTGAGTGCACTGTAAAACCCAACAAGTTCGTGTAACTCAAACCGTTTGAGTAAACCAATTCCCCTTGGCTTAAACCATGTAAGTTTAAAAAACTTGCAGTTAAGTAATTAAGTGATTAATTAAGTGCTGATTGAGCATTAGTGATGAACACCTGCTGTTAACAAACAGAATCACTGAAGAAAAGAGAAACACAAGAACTACTATAACTGACTTCAGACACAGCCTTAGATGAAATCAACTGAAATAAAATACATTAAATCTCTCAAGATCTGATTAAACAACCCCACAAACAGCATCACCAGCTCCACTTATTAATAACCAGACTGACTTTATTTCTGTCAGACATCTACAGAAGATCTTATTGAGAATTAACTAAGGTTTAGATGTTGATTTATTGTTTCATTTGAAGTAACCATGTTAGAGATCAGTGTCTGCTTTAGTTGGGCTCTTGACCCTTGACTAATGTGTTAGAAAAAAATTGTTTCCACTTTTATTCTGGCTGTTGTAACTGTGTGTTTCTCAAACATAGTTGTTACAACTCAAAAGCCAAGAGAAATTTATCAGTAATTTGTTATATATTTAAAATGACAATAACTAGTGAACTGATCTCTTTGAGTGTGTATATAAAGTCATTGTGTGTCTAACCTCTGGTTAAATGGATTGTATTGATTATAGCATAAGTGATTCTAAGAGCCAGTGTTTCTGTGACAGTCAGTTAACATAAAGGGCTTTAATCTATGGTAGGAATTAGACTCAAGACATCAAGAATCAGCTTATGAACCTCAACAATGCTGATTTGGGGTGCAATGTCTGCTGGTGTTGGCCCATTGTGCTTTTTGAAAACCAACGTCACTGCACCCGTTTACCAATACAGTTTGGAGAACTTAATGCTTCCTTCTGCTGACAGCTTTTTAAAGATGCTGATTTCATTTTCCAGCAGGATTGGCACCTGCCCACACTGCCAAAAGCACCAAAAGTTGGTTAAATGACCATGGTGTTGGTGTGCTTGACTGCCAGCAAACTCACAGACCTGAACCCCATAGAGAATCTATGGGGTATTGTCAAGAGGAAAAGGAGAAACAAGAGACCAAAAAATGCAGCTGAGCTGAAGGCCACTGTCAAAGAAACCTGGGGTTCCATGCCACCTCAGCAGTGTCACAAACTGATCACCTCCATGTCACGCCGAATTGAGGCAGTAATTAAAGCAAAAAGAGCCCCTTCCAAGTATTTAGTACATATACAGTAAATTAACTTTCCAGAACGCCAACAGTTCACTAAAATATTTTTTATTGGTCTTATGAAGTATTCTAATTTGTTGAGATAGTAAATTGGTGGGGTTTGGTTAAATGTGAGCCAAAATCATCACAATTAAAAGAACCAAAGACTTTAGTCTGTGTGCATTGAATTTATTTAATACACGAGTTTCACAACTTGAGTTGAATTACTGAAATAAATTAACTTTTCCACGACATTCTAATTTATTGAGATGCACCTGTATATATATATTATTTTTTTCTGAGGCGGGTTTCCGAGATCCTGAAAGTCAAGGGAAAATATTCATGTCTACGCGAGTATCCCCAGATCCTAAACTGGTGCTAGGACCCAGGAGCGCATGTTGCCTAGTGGTCCGGGAACACACATTCCGTTAGACAGTGAATGGACATGATTGTTGCAAGTCAGTCAAATGTGTTAGACAGCAGACATCCAAAACAGCTAAAGAGAGTCCCGCGAAATTCACTTACAAAAACTCTTCCCTTTGACAGATTGAGTAATCCGTGTCAGGATCTCGCTCGGTAAATATGACATACATAACTTTGTCGTGTTTTTCGAAGTATCCTCAGTGCATTCAAATGTAGCGGATGATGTGATTAATGTAACGTGATGCGTGACTCATGTTTACCAAACACATGAGTTTAGAAATCTGCATGTGCCAAGCAGGGTTTCTTTACTGATACATTTATTTTCAAGCGCAATGGATTACTTTGTAAAGTACAAGTTTCAATCGTTTCATGTCTGACGTTAACTTTATGCATTAACTGAATATATATGCTATGCTTCTACATGTTTTGCAATGTTTCGTGCTTCCTGTCTGCGATATGGGGTTTTAATAGCTGGCTACGTAATGCTTAAATTTATCTGGTGGTTCTATTTTTGGTTTCTCGGTTACGTTTCCCTGTTAACTCCTCCCGTCATTTCGCTTGTGGTACATTGTTGATAATTATCCATATAACTGGGGACCGATCTTCGTACGTCGGTTATTACATCTGAGATGATTAGAAATATTCCAGATCTTCTAATCCTGATAACTGATCTCTGGCTAATTTGGTTCTTCAAACGAATTTTCGTATTTGATTAAAATATCTGGATTATAAATTGTCTAGATTAGGCTACTGCGCGTTCTCGTGTTCCTGAAAAGGGCATATGTATCGATACTCGAAACCACGATCTGCAATGCAGCGATTAGCTGACGGCAAGACAGCAACGTAATGACAATATATATAGGCCTAATAATAAAAAAAAGACACATTTCTGGACCCTTTTAAGGAAACAGCCAAGCGAACAAAACTAGGCTATAAAACTAAATGACACGTGCACTGTTTTTAATTTATTTATTTTTACATGATTCACAGTTATTTAGATTCATGAATTCTTGTATTTGTACAGGCTTTACATTTTTATTTCAGTGTTGTAATTAGCAATTCATAAAATGTTATCTTTGAAGCAGATTTGTTATGTGACAGCATTAATTAAAGTTTCTTAAGGGTCAAGATCATGTTATCTGCATCTGTGCTCAGTCAAGACACTCCCATAAAAACTGTCATCACTCAAATTAATGCAAGGCTAAGATTAACTTTATAGCACATGTGTAAGACAATTATAAAGTAATTATTATAAAGTAATTATTTCATCACTAATAAATATTTCAATGAGTAAAACTGTCTATGTCTATAGCATTATAGACTACACAACATTATTGTATTATTTTCAAATTAATTTGTAAATTATTATTATTTTAAATTATTGTCCCTGGACCAGTAGGGTACTCTTGTAATAAAGTAGCGGTGGCTGGGACAGATTTTAAGTATCAATTCTACTTAAAAATATGCAATCTAATCCTGTTTACATGAAATAAGCCTGCTCCCAAACTTATTGACCTGTTGCTAAATCCAGGATAAGCTTTGAAGTACCAGATGATCCAAGATCAAGTGAAATCGTCAACAATCAAATCCAGCTAAATGAGTTAGCTATGTGTGAATAACGGGCCCCTGGTTTGCCTTTTTAGATACTGTGTGCTGTAAAAAAAAAAAAGAGTAGTTTTTACGAAATAATTCTGGCAGCTGAGGTTGCCAGAATAATTTTGTAGCAGACAAACTGTACACACAGTTACAAAACAAAAGTGTAAAATTTACAGTATAAAACTGTAATTTACAAAGAGGGAAATCTGATTGTAAACCATCAGTTAAAATATTTTTTTTTAACATACTAACAACCACCATAAGAATGCAGGTGGTAAAAGAAAAGGCTACATGAAGAATCAAAGCACATCACTAGTAGCTTCACCACAAGAAGTATATACTAATATTAGTGATGGGTCGGTCTTGAACGATTCGTTTATTTTGAATGAATATTTAATGTGACTCGAGAAGAACGAGTCATCTTGGGGAGTGATTCATTTACATTTACATTTATGCATTTAGTAGAAGCTTTTATCCAAAGCAATTTACGTTCAGGTTATACATTGTTTTGTCAGTACATGTGTTCCCTGGGAATTGAACCCACAACCTTTGCACTGCTAATGCAATGCTCTAACCGCTGAGCCACAGGAACACAGTTTAGTCGCGCGTGCACACCATACTATAGATTCTATACTGGAATTAGTTCATCTGTTTCGAGTCTTCAGGATTTTCGAGTCGTTCGTTCCTCACATGACAGCACCGTTAGCTTAACCAATGCATTCAAAGCTGGTGTTCTGTCCTAGATCACAACTAAAACTAACACTGTCCACCATAATGGTGAGTTCAAATGAAACAAATACCAACATTGAAAACTCTGGTAATTATCAATAAATGCTATATATGTCTGACAGAAATAAAGTCAATCTAATGAGTAAAGCTGGTGATGCTGTTTGTGGAGATGTTTCATCCTCCTCTGCAGAGATCTTGAGAGATTTATTGTCTTTGATTTGAAGTTGATTTTTACCAAATGCTTAATAATCTGTTATTTGATCATTTAATTAAACACTGTTTCAGTGAATATTCTTTTATTTTCATGATTTTTGGAAAGTATCTGTGAGTTGCTTTAAAATTATAAATGGAAATTACTTTGAAAAAACATGAGTTTAAATATGCATCCTGAGAGTGTATATTTGGTCCAGAGACAGTATGAATTATGTCTAAATGAACCTCAAATGATGTTACAATTATGTCCATTAACCACATTTGAATAGTTTTTAACCTTGTATGGAGGTTCCATGAACGTCTATATCAGACGTGCAGAACACGCCAAAAAAAGACGTCATAAAAACTTTCATTCTGGCTCCTCAGTGGACGTCTTTTCAATGTCTGCAAAGACTTCAAAAAGACGTCTTTTGGACGTAACTTTGCCCAGTGGGATGGAACAGCTTCAGAACACTTGAACTATAATGCACGAACACTTTATGGTGCTTTATGATGTTTATGTGGTTTTCCTGGTGCTTAACAACAACACAGAATTGTATACACACAACATCGGATTTGGATCGGTCTTGTTTCGTCGATACCCGATCCGCAGAAAATGACTGGATTGGAGCCGATACCGATCCAGAGTATCGGATCAATGCATCCCTAATTATAATTATACTAGTTAATTTGTTAAGATGTAGGGCCCTATAAAATCCATTTAATTTTTTCCGAAATTCCGTTGTATTTTTTTCTAAATTCAGATTTTTCCGTAAAAAAAATTCTGGATTCCGTTGTTTTTCTTTTTGTTTAAATTTTTCTGGACTCATTTTTAATGGTCAAATTAAATTATATTAATCAAAAAGCATTTCTATTTAATTAAAATCATGAAAAATATACAATTTAACATTAATTTATAAAAAATGTAACAAATTTAGGGCCGTATAAAAGGTTGAATTTTTTTTCTCACCTTATGTTTTATTGTTGCCAAATTCTGTGTTTTAGCATGTCTAATTATTTGAATGCATACAAACAATTTTTATTTATTCTGACAGTAGCCTTATTAAATGTTTTTTCCCCCCACAGAAACTCTGTGTTGCATATTTAAATTTGACTGGTTATCAGATGAAGGCATAACACATTGACAACTGTGCTACAGACCGATCTCGAGTTCCACCGTACAGCTCCGGAAGGATGCTCTGTTCCAAAATCAAATCACTGTCGGTGCTGAAATTAGCGAGGGTAAAATTTGAAGTTGATTTTACCAAATGCTTAATAATCAGTTATTTGATAATTTAATTAAACACTGTTTCAGTGAATATATGCAGGTGCATAGATCCCCCTCGCACTTTTAATAACTCAGAAATTCATCCCCTGCACTTTTCCGGGCAAGTATGTTCGCATAGAGGTTTTCAAGAGCTGGTGTGCTAAATATAGATTTAAGTTCAAAGAGACAGAATAGTCTGTGCATGACCTGATGTTTTATTCGGACCCAGAATAAGGTGAGATGAACATCACAGAACGATAAACACTCCATGCAGTGTATGTTTAATTCATATTAGAAACAGGAGGACACTCTCGCGCAGAAAAGGAAATTCCTAATATGGACAAAATCTCCAGTTATCGCTGTATGAAAACAGTTGTTGTCACAGAAAACAGAAACGTTTGGAAACATTAAGACATTGAACATGCGAGTATATGGTACAATATATGGTTTATTTATGTTTTTCAAGTAATGAATAAAACATATGAACAATGCAGTGTTAATTGACATAGCATTTACTATAGTATATAAAAAATTCTGCCTTATTATGTGATAAAAAAGTGTTTGTAGTATATAGAAAAATCATTATTATTGGTTATTGTCCAGCAGTGTAACTGATTTCTAAGCCTATTAAAAGCTAGAAATAAGAGAAAAATTAAAGTTGCCTATACACTACCAGCCGAACGTTTTTGAACCGTAAGATTGTCAATGTTTTTCAAAGAAATCTCTTCTGTTCAACAAGCATGCATTGATTAGATCCAAAGTACAGCAAGCAAAACAATAAAATTGTTAAACTTAATTGAAAAAAAATAATTTTTGATTAGTAATATGCATTGCTAAGAACTTCATTAGGACAACTTTAAAGGCAATTTTCTCAGTATTTAGATTTTTTTGCACCCTCAGATTCCAGATTTTCAAATAGTTGTATCTCGGCCAAATATTGTCCTATCATAAAAAATCATACATCAAATTTTGACACTTATGACTGGTTTTGTGGTCCAGGGTCACAAATAATTCCAAACAGCTAAAGCACTGTTTTGCGTCTCTGAGCAACATGACAGTGCTTCGTTGTGAATCAACAGTTAAATGATTCGGTTCAGTGCCAATGACTCACTTATGAAAAGTTACTTTCTGCCACCTACTGGTGGTTTTAATTTCATATTTAAAGTATCTTTTCATTTTTAAAAATAATTCTAACTATCAGAATTCAATGTTTTATGTTTAAAATGTAAAAAATATGCCTTTCTAGCTGGTTAACACAACTCCATATCCCTCTAAGCCAGCGGTTCTCAATTCCAGTCCGGAACACAGTTCATGCATGGAGCGCACTTCTAACAAGCTGATTATCTGAATCAGGTGTGTTAACAAAGAGAGACATGCAAAATATGCAGAGCGGGGAGCGGGGGGCGCAAGGACTGGAATTGAGAACCTCTGCTCTAAATGCCATTCAGATGCAACTTCTGCAAAGATACATTTTGATGATACTGGTTTAATTTGTTTGGTAACAGCCTAAATGTGTATTATCTTAATTGACTGATTAAATGTAACAATTTGACTCAAAAGATGTTCACTTTTAGGAAAAAAATTGCATTATTAAAGGTAAAAATCAATATAAACTTAAGTTAAAACATTAATTAATCACTGATGTGAACTGACCACACAGAATATGAAGAATATCAAAAACTGCAGCTGTCCAAGTTAGTCAGATATCAGCACAATAACACACTCTGCAAAATATCGTCTAATTATCGTTTTCAAAAAAATGCAAAAAAATATCAAGATTTTTTTTCAATATTGCACACCCCTAGTGCACCTATCCTCAAATCTGGCTCACGAGATCCACTTTCCTGCAGAGTTTAGCTCTAACCCTAATCAAACACACCTGAGCATGCTAATCAATGTCTTCAGGATCATTAGAAAATCGCAGGAAGGTGAGTTTGATCAGGGTTGGAGCTAAACTCACCAGGAAAGTGGATCTCGTGAGTCAGATTTGAGGATCACTGGTAGTTTATAATGTTAAAGTATGTTATTAAAGATAAATCGTGATCTTTGGATCCTTCTATTCACCAAAGAATCCTGAAACAATTTACTCAACTGTTTTAAATATTGACAAAAATAATTAAAAAGAGTTTCTTGAGCAGCAAATCAGAATCATTTCTGAATTTTAAAATGTTCAAATAGAAAGCAGTTGTTTTTAGTAAAAATATTTCACAATATTACGGCATTTGCTGTATTTTGGATCAAATAAATGCAAGCTCAGTGAACAGAAGAAACTTCTTTAAAAAAAACATAAAACATCTTACTGTTCAAAAACCTTTGACTGGTAGTTTATATACATCACAGAATTATATAAAAAAAGTGACGTGACATACGACCAAGTATGGTGACCCATACTCTGAATTTGTGCTCTGCATTTAACCCATCCAAAGTGGGTTAAACACACACACAGCAGTGAACACACACATACCGTCAACACACACCCAGAGCAGTCTGCAGCCATTTATGGTGTGGTGCCCGGGGAGCACTTGGGAGTGCGGTACCTTGCTCAAGGGCACCTCAGTCGTGGTATTGAGGGTGGAGCAATTCCTACAATTCCTGCCGGCCCGATACTCGACAAATTTCTGCCCCCATCACCTCTGATTTGGTGGCTACGCCCCTGCCTTCATGCACATCTATTCTGACATCTATTTTGTCCAGTCCATAGTTATGATTATCACAATGTCATTGCGATTTCGAGAGAGTATGCAGATGTCACTTCCGAAAGTTTGTTGCAAGTACAACACTGGTACAGCATGAAAAACGAAACTTTTATTCAAATACAGCAAAGCCTCCTTTAAAACCTGTCACTCATTTCAGTTTATCGTGATCTCTAATTCCACTATAATCTGTCAACACTGCACAATTAATCTCTTATTTACATCACCTCTACTATGTTACCTCTACCTCTACCTCTGTAATTGTTAGAAAATGTTTTAAAATTAGTGTTTGAAAATTGTATAAAAAAACATGCAGGACTATAGTCTAGTTGTCAGGGCCTAGACATGTCCCTGTCTAGAATTATGATCATTTTATTTTAAATGTATTATCTTTTAAAAGTCAGAAGTAAATCTTGATCATATTCTTGATGTTTTTGTAGCTCTATTGCTGGAGTGGCGAATGTCGGTCCTGGAGAGCCGCAGCCCTGCAGAGTTTTGCTTAAACGCTATAAAAAACTCACCTGCCTGTAGCTTCTAGTAACCCTTCAGACTTTGATTAGCTTGCTCAGGTGTGTTTGATTAGGGTTGATGCAAAACTCTGCAGGGCTGCGGCTCTCCAGGACCAACGTTCGCCACCCCTGCTCTATTGGAATAATTATTTACCTCTTTTATTTTTCAGATAACATCACCCAATTCCTCTGAAAATATCCGTGCTACCTTTTGTCTACCCGTGCAGCAGCAGACATGCATGGTTCTGAGAAAAGTGCATCTGGAACCGTGCTTCACAGGCTTATGCAAGAGCGTCTCAGATACGGAACAAGTGGAATCAGAGGAGGGGTAGAAAACGACAGCTCTCAGATGCCAAGCAACCCAACATCTACAGAAAACCTACTCCTTCAAAAGGAGGGTCAAGTAGAATATCAGCGTATGCCCCTGCAGTCTCAGTCTCGACAAGAACCTCAAGGTCAGGAGCATCAAGTCGACAGCAGCTCCATGGAAAAAACTGGTGGTGTGAGCGAGGGCACAGTTAGAGCAGTCCAAGCAGCCCAGACTTCACCTGGTTTTGATACCCTGGAGCTTCTATCATACGAGGATGCTAAAATCCAGTCTCAGCTTTACAGAGGGCAGCAAAGTCTGACAGACCCTCAGTCCCAAATCCCTGGCCACAACCAGCAGATTATTCAAAATCCAGATGTCCTGTCAAACAATTTTCAACAAAATCAGGACCAGGATTTTCACAAAGAGGGCAATAAAAACATTGTCCAACAAAGTCAGCCACAACACAAATCGTTTCAGCAGATGCAACAGTTGTCAACAATGTCCGAGAGTCCTGCAAGCTCACATTCCTGTCTGCCATCACTTTCTAACACACACTCATGTTCTTCCCCTTCTTCTCTTTCATCTTCTTACACATCTCTGTCAGTGGTTCCCATGAAGGCCCTTTTGGAGGGTCAATCATGGGTCCAGCAAGGGGACACTGGTGGTATGTTTCTTTGTGATGAAGGTCTGGCAGATTTGAAACAGGGTCATGTTCGCTCTCTAAGTGAAAGGAACATGCAACTCAGTGTAGAGTGCAGTGGAGCTAAGCAAAGTGTAGGACCATCCAGTTCACCTTGCACAGGAGACACTCTTTGTGGGGCAGATAATACAGCAGATTCTCTCTCACTAACTAAGACCTCTATGAGTACCCTACAACTTCCACCACCACTCTTAAACTCTCCACAATGGACTTTGGATCAAAGAGGTCCTCCCCCAGAATATCCCTTTAAGTTCAAGGTACAGACTATGCTTTCGCCTACATTACACCCCAACTCAGATTCTCTGGAACATGGCCACTTCAACAGTGATACTTTGACAGCAGCCATGTTGGAGACAGTGCCACTTAGAAATATAGCAAGGTAACGTCATATAAACTTTTAGGTGAATTGTGTAAATTCTGCAATACTAGCAGCACAAATTGTAACTGCAAAATAATGGTTTCCAAATTCCCCTAAACAGCTTATTACGGGTACAGGATTATTACATATCATTGGCTGAGCCAAACACTGATATGTTGGACCATTAAAACAATGTTTTTAAGGTGGCTCAGTGTTTATTATGTAAGCCAATATACTAGTGACTTGTTTATAGTTGTCTCTGTATAAAATTAACTCCTGTCTGTTGAACTTGTATATGATAAACTATTTTAAATTCGAAAAGTGTACACACTTCACCTATACGCATTTAATGAACAGGTGTTAACACATTATCTTTCTCACATTTCACTTGATGTCTTTCTGCATTTTTAGACAATGTCCTTTGTCTACATCACAGCACCAAACACAGACCAGTCCCATGACTTCTGAGACTTGTATCCTGCCCTCACAGGCTTCTCAGCAACAATATCAGGCTATATCCCTATCTCAGTCCCTGGCATTTCCTCCAGCTCAGACTGGATCTGTCACCCAGGGGCTGTTTTCTTGTGTGGCCCCTTTTGGACAGCCTTTCCCAGGAGAAACATTTGCCATGGTAAGCCATGGCAAGCAGATGTTGGAGACCCTAAAAGAAGAGAACCAAAGCCTTAGACAAGAACTTCACAAGCAAACTGAGAAGGCCAGCAAACTGCAGCGGGTACTTGTCTTTTTATCTGTCTACCTGTCTATAATATGTCTGTCTATAATATCTGTCTATAATATTAGAATCAAAGAAGAAACAGAATTTGGAATTCTGATAATCAAAACTGCTCATTATTACAGGCTATTTACTCGAAAGTGCTCTTATAATACAAACTAATATTGAATTAGCCAAAGTATTATTGAAAATTACATTGTAATTTTTACACGTGACAGGAAGTAGTGAATTATGGGGGGGGGGGAAATATAATGAAACGTGGTGCTGAAATATTGTTGAGATACTGCACAGCATGACTGTAATACAGCGCACTGACAGGAAGACATTTGTATGCTTGTTTATGCTATATTTCCAGTTGGAGGCAGAGACTGTGCACCTGTCAGAGTCATATGAGAGTTTAGTGAAGAGCTCATCCAAACGGGATGCTCTGGAAAAAAACATGAGGTATAAGCTAGAGGCGGAGATCAGGCGTCTTCATGATTTTAACAGAGACTTGAGAGGTGAGATAGTTTAAAATACCAATGCTTTGATTATAACCTGTGGTTTATACAAATTTGATCACATTTTATTTCTGAACTTTGTGAATGGGTAGTTACCCTGAAAACAAGCCTGCACTGGCTCTTTACGGGCTGCCAGCGCAGGGCCCCTGAGAATTTGCTCATTGGCAAAACATTGGCCCCTTAGCACTGGCCCTGCACGGGCAGCCCTCACTTAGCCTCCAGGAAGCCTAAGCGCTGTTTTATTGAAAATAATAACGTTTGAAGTCACCGTTATGGAGGGAAGCGCTTGCTTTAGTTGGATTCCTGATCCTTGACTTTACAATTTCAGTATTTTTCTAGCTGCTGTAACTGTGTTTTTGAAGCAGGTTTGTTATAGCAAATATTGCAAGTAGAATAAAATTATTTGGTGATTAAGTCATGTGTAGTGATGTAGTGGCCTGATTTCACACAGAGTTTGATCTCTGGGAACATTTGTTATTTAATTATTCCACGCTGTAGTAGCCCAAGAAAACAAATTAATGAAATAGTTTTCTGTTTTAAAATTTTATAATTTTTAAGTTGTTGTGCAGAAATTATTTGGATGTTATCATGCAGACTCACACACATATCAAGAACCTCAACAATGGTGACAGTCAACAAAATATTCAGATCAACTCTGAACATCACAAAACAAGCTTTTCATTGATTGTCACCATTGATGAGGTTCATACGCTGAACCTTGATATCTGTGTGAGTCTACATGATCCCATCCCAATCATTTCTGCATAATAACTTATTATAAACATTCAAAATATTAAAGCTGGACAAATTAATGCAGTGAGAATTCTATGGCTCTTTTAAAGTGAAAGTGTTAAACCTAAAAAGTAAATTATTTTCTCTGAGATCAGTGAATCAGGCCTTGACTTGATGATTGATGACAAAAAATAATCATCACTATCTGATCCATTTGTCATCTCACAACCTTTGCTATAACAAACGTGCTTCAGAAACACACAGTTATAGCAGCCAGAGAAACATTGAAGTCAAGGGTCAAGAGCCCAACTAAAGCAAGCACTTACCTCCTTAACAGTGATTTCAAACTTTATTATTTTCAATAAAAGAGCACTTAGGCTTGCTGGAGGCTTAGTGAGGGCTGGCCGTGCTGGGCCAGTGCTAAGGGGCCAATGCTTTGCCAATGAGCAAATTATCAGGGGCCCAGCGCTGGCAACCCTAAGTGGACCCGTGAATGGCCAGTGTAGGCTTTTTTGCAAGGTATAGTATTGTATTTGTTTGTTTGCTGATTTAGCTTACTTTTGCTGTTCTTGGGTCCTGTGGCATATTTTTTTTCATGTGTTTTTCAGACCATTTGGAAACAGCCAATCAGCAGCTAGCCAGTCAGGAGCTGAAGGGACAAGATGACGGACACTTGCATCTTTCACAGAGTGGGATTTTACTACTTGTTGCATATCATCACACAAATATGTTCACTTTTTCTGAGTCTGTTCACTGCTAAAAATATGTCTAGCTACTCAACTCAAACCATTTCCTGCTTCCCTTCCTTCCTGTCATGTGCCTCTTCCTCTCTTGCACCCAAATTTCTATATTTCTCGGTCTCTCTGGGTATAATTAAAATTCCATTATTGAGCAAGTACATACAAACAGTTCTCAAAACTGTTTCATGTTTTATATTTTACAAATTTAATGTCAACATTATTCATCTTTACTGATGTCCTGCTCATGCCTAATAGGACTTTCTTTTTTTCTGCAAGTCTTGATGTAGAATGACATGTGTTCACAGGCAAGCACAGTTGTACCATAAACCATCGGATTTCCACAGTAGAGCAATGCTAAGTACAACTCTGGCCTGTCACACAAATTTAGTTGAAGACCGAATATAAAGTTGACATAACCAAACTATTCCAACCTAATTTGGTCAGGTTTAGTGGGATCACAATGCTTGCAAAAAAAACATGTCTGTCTATGTGGGTTTTGATTCAGAGTTTGTCTAAGTGACATCTGCAGCAAATCAACTTCTCTTCTAAAGATCAAGAAATTGGCATACAAAAAAGTTTGCTCAACCTAACCTTAAACTTACATAGCCACTGCAGCTTTGTGTAATTGGCAACTACAACCAAAAAGAAAAAGAAAAAACACACACAAAAACAAAGTTTCACAGTGCACCTTTAAGTTCTCTAAAACACCTTTTTATTCCATTTTTCCTCAGGGAGAGAAAGCCTGAAAGATCTGGAAAAATTAGAGATAGTCAATCTCCGATCAACCAATGAGGATCAGCGACGACACATTGAGATCTTAGAGCAGGCTTTAAATAATGCTCAGAGTAAAGTCCTTAAACTCGAGGAAGAGGTGAGTCTTAAGGATTACCCTAATGGATTGTTGGTACTCTTTTAAGTAAATATTAATTTCACCATTGCTTTCATCACCATTACTCTTTTCACAAACTGAATAAAACTAGCGTTATGATTACAATTATTAGAAATGCATATCTAGCAAATATATGGTTTTGATAACTTATGGCTATGAAATTGAAGAATGAGCTGTGTGTTATTTGCAGGTTTAAAGTCCCACTACAGTCACTTATTTTATCCCTTAAAACTCATCTTTCTATTTTAGAGAATATTTATTGAGAAATTAATCCACAGTACAAAACTAAAACAAACCAAATCTTATAGCATGTGCACAGCAAAAATATGTTGGAAGATTTGTCACCATGCGTGTTAAAATTATCACTTTCCTGATGAACATACAGGTCCATCTTTGCTATAGTGTTAAAATAACACTGACGAAAGTGTTTATTATACAAACGCTGTGTTAGTGTTTAATTTTAATCACTCAGGGTGTTAATAACTTATTACTCGCAAGTATACACATTTAACACTTTATGGTGATTAAATCCTAAACACCCAGTGTATTTATTTAATGTTGATTTAATGTAAATATTGCAAATTCTTATTTTAAAATGGTAATGCAGATTAAAACAAACATACACTGCAAATTTTAAAGAGTGAATTTAACTCCCTCAACTGGTGAACACGGCACCAATGTTCAGGTAAAAATAAAAACAAATAAACCCTCAAAACAATACACGTTTATGATTTATAATTTTTAATTGAAGTATTGTAAATCTTTTTCCCTGCACCAAAATGTTTTCACATTCAGTGTTTTCAATGCATGTAAATAACATGTTCTTACAACAACTAAAACAACGTCTCAGCAAATCAGTGCAAAGGCACAAAATATATATTCTTGTTTGGCCCATATGTGCACTTAATGCCATAAGGTTTATAATGCTTACATTTATCCGCTTAAACAACAGCATCCCATTCATTAGCATCCAGGGAGAATGCATGTTAATGCTCACTGAACAAACTCTCTGCTAATGGTGTTTGGACCTCCTTGTAAAGAGTAGTTTTCAGCAAGACAAGATGTGTTTCTCTGCAGTTTTTAGCCAAGCAAGATACCCAACTCCCACTTGCAGCATCACAAAAGTGCTCCTGTAAAATGGGAGAAAAAGCAAAAAACAAAACAAAAAGGATTATTTCAGTATAAGTAAGCATTTACAGTTTTCAACAAAACAAAAACAAA
>CM049812.1:23033913-23124407 GCA_027422405.1 Ptychobarbus kaznakovi | reverse complement strand
TGATAGCCGGGGCAAATCAACGACTTCGCAGTGTGTGTGTGGAAGTGTGCTGCTTATAGTGTGAGTGGGAATGAGATGCAGGTTTGGCGAGACAATCAGGCCCAGGTATGAGGGATGATGGGAAACTGAGTCCGAATGTGAGCTAGTATTCAGGAGATGGCTCCCTCTGGTGGTGCAGAGGGGGTGGTACGGGAGCTTCGATCGTGACAACAGCAGTCTAGGTCTGCATTCCCGGCTGTCCCGGCTGTCCCGACCAGATTTCTTGCGCCCCGGGATTAATTTCCCGAATACAATGCGGTAACGGTCTGTAACTCATCCCGTTCCCAACGTCCTTTCAGAACAGCATATCTGCGCTTTATTCTTATCGAGCTCCGGTACAGCCTGCACTCGGACCGTTATGCGCGCGCTGCATGACATGTATGAACCAGTGCTTCATTTTATTGTCTGTGCACAGCATGTGTAACGATGCTAATAGCAGGCTAGCAGATATAATATACGGCTCTCAAACAGAACAGGCAGGTTGTGATGAGTGACAGAGCACAATAAGGATAGAGCAAAGCGTGGATGCGATGTCCTTGAAGCACGTTCAACTCGTCTTTCCTTTTTCCTTTTTTTTGTATTATGCTTATTCTATCGTTTTCAATGACAGACTGTGTCGAATTTATTTATTTTTCTCTGCTGCACTTTTCACTGTGTTAACAGCAAGATGTTAAATTAATTTAGTATTTTGATAATACTAATAAAATAGCTATTAGGCTAAACCTAATTTTTTTTCCTATTGTGTTGAAGGCTGAATGTTAGCCTAAACGAAGACGGTGAGGGACAAAACGAATAAAAACGAATAAAAATAAGGATTACAATTTTTATATAACTTTTTTTTCTCTCTGTGACACTTGATGTCCTGTACAGAGCACATCAGTGCTTCATAGAGATACTAAAATTTGGAAGTTTCACCATGACCACTTCATCTCCTAGGTCATTAAAGATGGCTACATTTAATTTAGTGAACATTTTTACATCCTTATGGAAATAATATATTTGTAATTGTCATTTAAATCTGAATAATTTTTAGATTGTTTGTCATAAAGCAACATCTCAGGAAAATGTTATGGGTTTTTAAATTCAAATATGACTTCCTGTTATGAAGCAGGACATCATTTCATTAATGTCCACTGTAGAGGACACCAGGACATTTTGTGAGACGCATTTTGGGAGACATAACAATTGAATAGGAAAATGCATTATTTATCAATTGTCTTATGAAATATTAGATATTATTATGAAAATATGGCCATTTATTACTCTCATTATGACAATTATTTTTTTTAACATGCTGTCCCAACAGCAACACATTACTATGCAAATTAGATAGTGTATACACTGAGTTTAATGGGAAAACCAGTTTATGGAAATCTTTACACACATATTGCATAAAACAAAATTATATATCAAATAATTGTTGTTATATATTTTATAACATAGTTGAGAATCATCCTTAAACAAAGTTTAGTATAAAAAAAATCCTGAAACCTAAAAATTGATTGTTGATAAAAAAAAATCCCTTTGATTTTGCCTTTTTGATGTCTATTCATGCCATTTTATTTTTTTAAATATAATTTTTCATATTATATATTAAATATGGGGGGGGGTCAGGAGGATATACACACAGAAATGTAAAGGTTTTCATGGCAACCCATCAAAATAAAAGTCTGGGTTTCTTGAAGATATTTGAAGAAATATTTGTTCAGCAGAATGTACATAACACTGCTACTAAAATTATGAAAACTTTATTTTTTAAGGAATGATCACACAACATTACTAACATGTTTTAATTTTAATAGTACATTTTTTTTTGCCAAAAAGTTGAATTTTCAATAATTTAAAGATAAATTAAATTAATAAATGTTTAATTTAAGCAATTTTATGTTTCACTTTACCTCTTATTACTTGACTTAGATTTTATGAGATGAAGAAAAAAAAGAAAGAAAATCGGCATCATATATTGCCCATCGGCTGCCCTGATTTCTAAATATCGGTATCTGCGAGAGAAAAACCCACATCGGTCGGCCTCTAGTCCGGTTCTTCTTCTCCTTAGCCCAGGTAAGACGCCTCTGACAACAACTGTAGCCAAATTCCTTGACACGTCTTGTGTGGTGGCTCTTGATGCCTTGAATCCAGCCTCAGTCCATTCCTTGTGAAGTTCACCCAAATTCTTGAACCGATTTTGCTTGACAATCCTCATAATGCTGCGGTTCTCTCGGTTGGTTGTGCATCTTTTTCTTCCACACTTTTTCCTTCCACTCAACTTTCTGTTAACATGCTTGGATACAGCACTCTGTGAACAGCCAGCTTCTTTGGCAATGAATGTTTGTGGCTTACCCTTCTTGTGAAGGGTGTCAATGATTGTCTTCTGTATAATATAATATCTAATGTAAATTAGAAAAATCTTCCACTGGTTGTGCTGGTAACAATGCAGTAGGGAGCAGGAATCTGTTTCAACAGCCTTGAACAAGAAGCACTGTAGGCTGCTGATCTCCTGGAGCACCAAAAATGTCCTAAGATCTGGAACATGCAAATGTGGCTCTGTAGTAGGTGCAGAAAGTCCTTGCCTGGAGCACACAAGCAAAATTACCTTGAAGTGAAGATTTGCTCGCTGGAGCTTAACCTTGTTGCAAATGTCTGTGTCTTCTGCCTCTCCTGGCTAGAGAAACTCAGAACTTGGTCCATCCGCTTTGTCTCTCTAGGGTGGAGATTCAGGACGTGCTGCATCTGTTGTTGTATCGCTGGACGAAGACTCAGAACGTAGAGTATCTCTTTCTCTCAGAACGTGGTCGTATCTGTTGCTGCCTCAAAAGCTGGAGACTCGGCTTGATATCTGTTATTGCCTCTTTCATCACCGGCCAGAGGTTCAGAATGTTGGTGATCTGTTAGTGTCCCTTCCATTTTGGGACTCAAAACTTTGTTGTTTCTGTTACTGTCTCTCTGGACGTGCCGGAGACTCAGAACAAGGAGTGTCTTTTGGAAGGGTACCTTTATCCCTTTTGAGATTGTAATTTGGTGCTTCTCCATTTCCATCCTGTGATTGGCTTTTTCCGTCAGAGCCCGCTCTGGTTTTGAAAGGACACGGTTTGTCCTTTCCTCCTGTGGAATGTATTTGCATAGTCCAAACACACATTTATAAAAGTGTCACTAAAGTTTTACCAGTGCATTTTTCACTTACCAAACCACAACCAGAATACCTTTGAAAATGTTATAAACACATTAAGTCAAAAAATGATCGAAAACCGATTAAACTGTCATGCTTGTATTCATTTGTCTATTAACAGCTGAGTTTGTGTAAGATGTTGCACTTCACATCGTTGTCACTCAGAATACTTATTTCTCTAAATAAATATGAGATGGGTGTGTTGTAGTTTGCATCAGTTTTAAGGTTTGAAAACATAGTTTGAAAACATGGATTTGGATGGATCTCTGTGATCTCTCTGGGACCCACTGCTGCTGCGTCCAGAAGTCCTAGGGAATTTTTATGGCAGTCACAGGCCAAACCATAGGAATTAGTCTCGAGGTGGGTGAAGGGCAGAAACTGCATTTTGATCAATGAGAAGTCCTGTTCTACCAAGGCTTGATGCCAAAGGTCGCCTTCTTGCCCTCTAAGAGGTGTCTGGCTGTTGTCCTAGCATCTTTATGAGATAGCGTTGGATAATTTGCTTATGTTAGTCCTACAAGATCCAATCAAAATGTAGTACACCTTTTTCCACTATTGTGGTTAGAGATGAATGTGGAATGTGCTGTCCACTACACGCATTTTATATAAGCCACAAGAACTGTGGCACTATATTACAGTGCTTTTACCAGAGTTAAGGAGGTTTCAGGCATTCACATTTAGATAATTTGCTTTATTACATTGTTGGCTACAGTGATGGTACATATCTTGAACATCCTATTAGATCTTGACCTTTTTGTCTCTGTTTTGCAGTTGCTCTGGGGCGAAACCAGCCCCTGAAGAGAGAGAAGCCCAAATGGAAGAGCGACTATCCAATGACCGATGGGCAGCTGCGCAACAAGCGTGATGAATTCTGGGATACGGCACCGGCTTTTGAAGGCCGCAAGGAAATTTGGGATGCACTTAAAGCGGCTGCCCAGGCCTTTGAAAGCAATGACCATGAGCTTGCTCAAGCCATAATTGATGGTGCCAGCATAACTTTACCACATGGTAAGAGGCTTACGTCACAGATGCACAGGTGCTTTGCATGTATTCGGATGGTTTTATTAAAATCGTCTTCCAGATTTTCTGACAATCCATTTTCTTTTTGATTTATATTTTTCTGACAGTTTCCCTTTCAGTCCCCTTCTTTTTTTGTGAGGGGGGGGGGATTTCAATTTGAAATACCTCTGGTTTTGGTTTATTCCAGCTGCACTCCATTTTTTTGGATGTTCTCTTTAGGGCGTGAATGAACTTATTATGTCATGGCATCGGATTGTTTTGCTTAAAGGGATAGTTCTCACAAAAATTGAAATTAGTTTTACTCACCCTCAGACCATCCGAGATGTATGTGATGTTTTTCTTGAATAGATCATTAAAGAAGAGTGATTCATAAATAGTGATTCATAAAATACAAGTCAGCAGCTATTGTTTTTTTGATAATAATAATAAAATAAAATAAAAACATTTCAAGGAACACTACATTTCTATCCATGACTCCTGATGATATCTTGAGGTTATATGAATCTAAACAATCGGTCTGCGTGAGAAAATGATCATTTAAATCATCATTTACATCATTATTACCTGTAATCCATAGTCTTAGGCAATGTCGTAAATCCAATTATTTTCCGTCAACTGGTTCTTCCAGAAAGTTTGTTTCAATTAACTGTTTCAGTTCACCTGTTTACATAATCATGCAATTTTGTTTTGTGTATACAATTATTTTATTAAAGCACCCAATAATGATGTGAAATGCGGTTGTTTTGTTGTGATGTCTAAATAATTTAAAGTGAATAAATAAGTCTTCATCAGCTCACCTTTTACATAAACAATGATAAACCATAAAAACTTTCACAGGTTCATTCAAGTGCTCGGTTCACACATGCATTTCACCGCTTCATCAGTCTAGAAATATTCCCTTCGTTCAGAGTAATGTTGGAAGAACCGGAGCACTGAATGAGTTGGCAAAAAGCAGCATCATAGGATCATATACGCTAGTATTTTGGCTCATTTTGAATCAAAGTGACTGTCTGCGACATCTGAAAGAGAATTTCGATTAAGTAACTTGCATATCTGTGCTGCCAAAGCCACTAGATGGCAAGCCTGCAACCATTAGCCGAAAAAGCGTAATGGCTAGAGCTAACGCTTCCGGTCTGGCAATATGTGGGAAAGGAGACCAGATGCCGTATTTTTTTATTTGTTTTAATGGATGTCAAGGGAGGAGAGGCTCCACTATGCTAAACAAACAGTTTTTTAGAGGAAATGGCTCATCATTTGAATTTGAATTTATTGAAAGGATAGCCCCTTCAGATGTGACATCTAATTTTCAAGGGGGTCCAAAAAACAAAATATTACAACATCAAAAAAACAACCATACAAAACATGTACGAAACACATACAAAAACAAGAAGTCTTGCTCAACCAATCCCCCACACCCACAGCAGGATTACTAAACAATCGATGTCATATACACAAGTTAATATAAGATGAGAAAATAGAAATGATCTAAAGCAATAAAGGGAAGTAAAAGATCTCAAAGATTGGGGAAGATTATTCCAATATGAAGGAGCTTTATATTGAAAAGACCTACGTCCGACTTCACAAAAAATTCAGGGCACAAAGAAAAAAGGAAATCTAATATATCTAAGTGAATAAGAAGATCTATATGGAATCAAATACTGTTTCAGATACCAAGGACAATCATAATAAACACATTTAAAAATAAACAGAAACCAATGAAATTGTCTCCTTGATTTAGGGTGTAAACATTTAAGCATTTCATACATATGACAGTGATGAGTACGATATGGACACCTTAACACAAATCTGCACATAGTTATAAACTGCATTAACAGGCTTCAAATAGGTATCAGAGGTATTTTGACAAACTATATTGGCATAATCAATAAGAGGTAATATAACCTGATAAATAATTATTTTCCTAACTTAACATGTTAAACAATTAATTGAATGATAAAGTAAACGCAAACAACCATATGTTCTGTTAACAATATAATCGACATGAGGCTTGAAAGCAAGTTCAGGGTCAATCCAAAAACCAAGATATTTCAATGAGTCAACAGCCTCAAGAGATAAATCATACAGCATGACGACTTGTTAGAGGCAAACAGGGTTGCAGCAATTCAATTTCACAGATTGTATATCCAGGAGAAAAAAAAGAAGAGGCAACACAGCCCTATAAGCCCCCAACAAATAAAGGATTAGGTGATACCAATTCACAGTCAACAATCACACCAGGCAAACCACAAAAACTGGTAGGTCTGTTTAAAAAAAAATACACACAAATGTGGGAAGATACCTCAGCTGCCTAACAGGGTGAAAAAACAAATCCTTTGGAAAAAACATCCCTTCGAAAATAAAATGGTTATTTACAAAAGAATAGGGCCACAAAAAGGGCCACTTAAAGGGGCACAATCAGACATATACAAAATGGGTCTGAACTTATTCTATCAGGCAAACACATTCTTTACTTGAATAGACACCTGACCCTGTACAACTCCTAGCTGGAGATTCTTGCAGCCAGTTGTCAACATGCTGTTGATTCGGAGGATATTAATTTGATTTTTGAACTGGAGTTTAAATAGCTGCTATGATCAGGTAGAACAGCATTAATAAATACATAATTTACAATTCATTCATTTAGCAGATTGCTTTTAAGGTACATGATAACAGAATGTGTTCACTGGGAATCAAACTCATGACGTTGCTGTTAATGGTTCCTCAGTTAAGCTACAGAACAGCATAATACAATATATTATGGTAATAATATGTTTCTTATGTTTTTCTGGATTTCACAAAATACAGTTTTTTTCCTTTTTGTTTCTTTATTATTTATTCAAAAATACATAAAATACAATTTAGACATGCAACAATTTAATACTCTTCTATGATGATTCATATTTTTTATTTGTGTGATATTAAGATGATTTAATAAAAATGTAATTTTGTATTAATAGTTTTTTTATTAATGATATTGTATTTATTTATTTATTATTTCTGTGAATTTACAGTACACACACACACACACACACACACACACACATAAATATTTATCATATCACGGTTATTGTGGCCATTAGAATTGGGGGGAGGGAGGAAGGGGGGGGGTATATCAGTCAAATAATTTTTTACTTTGTTTATTGAGTTTTTCTTTTTCACCCTACGAACATAATGATACTGATAAATGCAGGGCACAAGACTCTGGCTTTCTCTGTCTTCTTTGGAGCTCCTATGAAATAACAAGAGATAACATACTGTCAAGTTCAACAGTATGATGAATACATATTAATGGTAACACTTGTACATAAGATGTAATTTGTTTAGTCAAGTCAAGTCGCCTTTATTTATATAGCGCTTTTAACAATACAAATTGTGTCAAAGCAACTGCACAATATCAAAACAGGAAAATTTTTGAGTTAAAGGCATTTAATTATTGAATTCAGTGATGCCATTGTCCAGCTCAGTTCAGTTTAAATAGTATCTGTGCAATCAAGTCGATGATATCGCTGGAAATGAAGTGTCCCCAACTAAGCAAGCCAGAGGCGACAACGGCAAGGAACCAAAACTCAGTGACAGAACGGAGAAAAAAACTAACAATACATTTATTACAGTATTTATTAATCTTTGTTAATGTTAATAAAAATCGAGTCGTTCATTGTTCGTGTTAGTTCACGGTAATCGAATACGGTTTTAATGATAATTAAAATATGAAACGGTAATACTAACAGTGAGGAATCTTATCGTCAAACCGGTAATCGCTACATCCCTAATTGTACATTGTTAAAAGCCCTATACAAAGCAGCTTTACATCAGCTTGATATAAAGCTGGGTGGCTTTACATCAGTTTTACAGTATTTAGAAGGGGAAATAGTGTGTCGAAATAGTGTCATTCTCGTCTGGCAAGACAAAATCAGCAGTTTAAATCTAGGTAGCAGGAGAGTCAGATTGTGCAAAGGACTCTGGACTCATCTGGTTCCTGTGGTCTTGTCCCGATGGCCGTCTAGGAGACAGGGTCTTCCCTGGGGATCAGTCTCTGGGGCTCATCTAGTTGTCCTGGTCCTGTAGAGGTCATCTCTAGGTGCTGATCCACCATCTGATCTGGATACAGACTAGATCCAGGTGGCTGCAGTGACCATCTGATCTGGATACAGTCTGGATCTGGGTGGCTACGGTGACCTCAGAATGAGAAAAAAACAGACTAATATTAGCGTAGATGCCATTCTTCTAATGATGTAATAAGTACATTGGGTGTTTTGAGAAGTGTTCCCGGTTTCGGTTGACCTAATTAATGCAGCCTAACAATCCTTTAATGGATTTGAATGATAGAAATGCGATAGTCTATTATGTGTAAGCCAGGTTAAAGAGATGGGTCTTTAATCTAGATTTAAACTGATAGAGTGTGTATGCTTCCCGAACTGTGTTAGATGGATTGTAAAGAGGGGTTTTTATTTTTGCACTCGTCCTCTCCATCTCTTTTTGATGGCAAGATGCCGCCGCTCATGGCAGCCTCCATGGCATTGTCCGCAGTTGTTTTTATGTTTTTGTTAGTTTGTCCTGTCTTTAGTCATATCCCTGCAATCTGTTTCACCAGAGATGAATTGCTGGACATTCGGCAGTACACACCACCCGATATTTCACCGGTTTTCGATTATTCGGATGTTTTTCTGGACATTGTAGTTGGGGGAGTAGCGGCACTGTTCAGACGCTTGAGGACGCGCAGAGGGGGAAGCGAGCCGGCGCGCTCGTGAAGCTCAGACAACGCGGATCTTGGACAGCTCTGCCTAGCATCTATCTGGCGAATCTCCGCTCTCTACCCAACAAAACAGACGAACTCCTTCTGCTCTCCCGGACAAATATGGATTTTTCAAACTCTACTGCTCTGTTTCACGGCGGAGGGATATGCTTTTACATCAATGAGAGGTGGTGTACAGATGTAACGGTGTTAAAGAAGATGTGCTGTTCAGATCTAGAAGTGCTCTTCATTAACTGTAAGCCTTTCTACTTGCTGCAAGAGTTTTGCTCGTTCATTCTTGTGAGTGTTTACATTCCACCGCAAACGCATGTGAGCTCAGCTTTACATAAACTCACTGATCTGATCACAGACACAGAACAACAACACCCAGACTCTGTTTTAATCAATCTCGGGGACTTTAATAAAGCCAATCTCTCCCGTGAACTGCCAAAATGCAGACTGCATGTTACATGTCCCACCAGAGACAGTAATATATTGGATCACTGTTACACAGCAATAAAAGATGCATATCATCTGTCCCACGGGCAGCTTTAGGACTCTCTGATCACTGTTTGTTTCATCTTATACCGACCTACAGGCAGAAAATTAAATCAGCTAAACCTGTTTTAACCTGTTAGCCAGCACTCCCCATTTTGGGATTTTGGGACTCACAGTCGAAAAAGACGTACCAAATTTAAAATTATAACATTTCCTGACTTCAGTGTGCTACACACACAAATTTGGTGTCTTTTTAAAGAAGGCCCTTTGGGCTTTACTATCCATCATCCAGAGTTGATAATGCTCAAAAAGATAAAAAGTTATAGAGACCGAAGTGCCTTGAAAAAAAATTATAATTGTATCTCATATAAAAATACATGAAATAAGTCCTGGAGCAATCCAGAAAAGTAATTGTCTGTAAGTCACGTCTCATGAGTTTATATTCCAAATCTAAAGAAGAGACCATGAAAAATAAGATTTTCCTGAGACTATATATAGCCCCCTTTGAGGAAAAATATTTGTTACAAATGTATTGAAGAGTTCTACAAACTATTAAAATATTTTAGTCATTATACATACCACTGTATGTTTTTCAATTATACATTTATTATAGACAGAATCTTAGACATCATATAAGTGATTTATTTGACCACTAAAAATACAATAAGAATAATTTGAGTAATAAAAAGAAAGAAAGAAAAAAATATATAGCTTTGTATGTAGGCTAGTACATACACTCCCTGTTACTCACCACCAGAGGTCACTCGCTCACCACATGGACTCCTGCACCACACTAATGGTTGCACATCACCTAAGACTACATTTCCCATAACCCATTGCACTGACGTCACACAGCTGATCGCACTAATCACACAGCTGATTGCACTGATCACTAATCACACAGCTGATTGCACTGATCACACTCTACATAAGCCTTGGACTTCCTCTCTGTCATCACCGAATATTGCATAGCGTATATCCTAGCGATAGCGACTCTACAGAGCCCTCTCCGTTGTTATAGTCTTGCCTGTTTTCTAGTGTTTTGATACCTGCTCATGTACCTGGATTATCTCTCTGCCTTGCCCTCTTGGATATTGTTCGCAGATCGCAGACCTACGCTTGCCTAAGATTACTCTTTGCCTTGCCATATACATACCTGTTTGCCAATGTGTGAACCATGCTTGTTTCTGACCATGCCTTCTAATAAAGCCTTGCAGATGGATCCGCACGTCTCACGTCTTGTTCACCCCGTAACACATACTCTGATTGCCAGACATACACTGATATGGCCAAACATTCACACTGATTGCTGTTAGTCAGTAATCGCACACTGATGTGCGGGGTAATTCAGATGATAATCATACAGAAATGGGCCATATAGTCCATAACGGCCGATTGGCATTCATAGTGATACCCCTATTCAGTCAGAGTAATCACAGCTGAATATCTGCCACACAGATGCTAATGATACAGGTACATACAGCAACATTCTCCACAAAACACAAATACACATTGTGGCGAGTGGGGCGGGGCCGAGAGCCGTGGGAACGGAGCGAGGCCGGTGGAGTAAATGCTGATGAATGACACCTGCGCCACTCACCGGTCTCGAGTCCCACGGAGGAGCTACGGAAGGGTTAAATGAGGAGTGACGACAGTGGAAGACGAGAGAGGACCAGGCCTGGAGTTTTAGTTTATGTTTTGTGTGCGGCAGTCGTCCGTGAGGGGCTGCCGCTTTTCTGTTGTGTTTGTTTATTTTATTAAAGTGTGTTAAATGTTTGCCGGTTCCCGCCTCCTTCCTTCCCGTATCTACTAACCGCGTTACACTGGTGCCGAAACCCGGGAGGAAGGAGGGACACGCTGTCAAAGAGCCCTCGCTGCTGAGGGGAATCGCGGTGCTGAGGAGTTCGGGCAGCAGGAAGAAGCGGAGACCGCCAGTGGCTGCCCGAGGCGGTGGTGCTGGAGCAAAAGAAGAACAGGTGGGACGGAAGACTCGCTGCCGTGCTCCTGGGTCGAGGAGGGGTGGCTGCCGTCGGAGAGGGAGCGAGGAGTCGCCCCGTTCGCCTGGAGGGAGGCCGAAGCCTGCTGCCATCCGCCATGCTTGGGTAGGAGCAGGGAACAGGGGACTCGCTGCCCGGCTGCCCTCGACCGGAGGAGCCATCGCCGTCCGCCAGGAGGCGGAGGAGCATCGGGCCGTCCACCAAAGAGGTCCAGTACCATCGCATGGCACCGCGAGTGAGCCGCTCAGCGGAGTGAGGACCGAGCGACAGTGTGTCCGGGGAACCGGACCGAGATGTTTTTTTTTTTTCTTCTCTCCCCTCTCTCTTCTCTGTCACTCCTCATCCTTCCGCTCCTTTTCTCTCGCCTCGTCTGTCCGTACCCCCAGATCGCCGCGGCCGCCCGCCCTAACGGGCTCCCCCCGGGAGAGGGGGAGGGGGGGAGTAGAGCGCAGTCTCGTGAGTACCCCCCGCCTGCGAGGGGCGGTGGGGTATGTGGGGCGGGGCCGAGAGCCGTGGGAACGGAGCGAGGCCGGTGGAGTAAATGCTGATGAATGACACCTGCGCCACTCACCGGTCTCGAGTCCCACGGAGGAGCTACGGAAGGGTTAAATGAGGAGTGACGACAGTGGAAGACGAGAGAGGACCAGGCCTGGAATTTTAGTTTGTGTTTTTGTGTGCGCAGTCGTCCGTGAGGGGCTGCCGCTTTTCTGTTATGTTTGTTTATTTTATCATTAAATGTCTTTGAATGTTCGCCGGTTCCCGCCTCCTTCCTTCCCGTATCAACGAACCGCGTTACACGCATATATTAAAAATGTTGGAAAAAAAGTTTATTTTGTCCAAAAAGCTGATCGCTAAGCCCTCGGGAGAGAGCGTGAGGATTCAAATAAACAATTTGCCCTTTTTTTCACTTTTTTTGGGGTGAATGGTCTCATTTTGTGTGTAACACTGTATCCTACAAAACCATGTGGTTTTTTACAACCAAGACAGTTTTTTGAGCGTGCGTTATTTCAAACCGGATACAAACAATAACTGTCCCTGAAGAAAGGAGAAGTAAACAAAGGAATATCCATCCATATAACAATGCTATTGTTTCGCTGGACTAAAGTCCTCGATGTGATGTTGTTCTGTGGACCCTTACCTCTCTAACTAAACCGGGATTTACAGCAGTGGATGCGTTTGTGACTCAATATTACACAAAACTGGTATGTACTGCTTTTTAATTATGTATGTTTTGATATGTACTACTTAAAGAAATTTAGCAAATACATTCCTTATAAGCTTTCCATCGAAAAACAGTGATCTATTGTCGATGCTTGACCTTCAGAATGATATATAGTTTGTCAAGATAAATTTAGTCACGTTTCATTTAATCTATTCGTAAATAATGAATGACAGGTGCAAACAGAGAGCGTTTAGTGCGCTGGCATCCTGGTGCTGGCTAACAGGTTAAATAGTCAAATGGGTGCCAAGCTATCATAAATGGCAATGTATAATGTGCATTTCCAGGATTGTACTCTACAGCTTACAATAAGCTCACCCCATGGTGGCCTTTTCAGAAGCATAAACCCACCACCACATCGGATGACCAGGTGATGTCAAACAGTAGTGTCACATGAGATTTTTTTTCAGCAATGTAGTCATAGTGAGAATCAGCAGTTGTTTCAGCAGCAGGGGAAATTCCATCCACAGTGGTTTTAGGGGGTTCTAGAGCTGCTCTGCATGTCATGCATCGGGTCTTGTGGTAATTTGACTTGCACCGCACTGTAAGCATATTTATAGCTCTGAGATTCTCCCAACAAAAATGTTTTGCTCACTGGTTGTGAGTTTACAGCGATGGGTTTACACAGTTTTTGAGTATTTGTGGTCAAGTTTATGTGAAGAGCATTAACACTTGATACCACATTTTTTTTTTTAAATCATCGTATTGGAATTTAATCGCATTGTTCCCATAACATACAGACTAGAAACTTGGACATTTTATATTTTAGAGCTCCTTGAATGTGTCTAATTTGGACAGTAGTCTTGCTGCACCGTTGGGCCTCTTTACTGCTCATCTCAGATAGTGTAAATAAAAATCAGCATAACCCAGATTTATACTTGGAGGATCAAGTGCAGCTTTTTATATTTAAGTAAATATAAGAAAATTAAAAGTTATTTCTGTTTTGATACTAAATATATATATATATATATATATATATATATATATCACAAAGTTATATCCAACTAGCTATGAGAATCAAAGGGAACAAAGGATGGGTCTCATTCAGGAGATGATATTCAGAGAGACAGCGTATTTTCTATTCTAAGATAATAATTTTGCATTATTATTTGTAATGATCTAAAAGCATGTGCAGCAACACTGTAGGATCAAATTAGGCTATTTTATTTACTTTAGGTTTAGAAATTTCACTAAAGTCACATAAGCTGAAGTGCAAATTCACATTTTCAGCATTGTTATTATAGTGTAACAATCACATTCTGGGCTGCCAATGGAAAATATTACAAATACAAGCAACATAAGTGTAAAAAAAATCAACATGTTCCCATTCTTGAACTTGTTACTTGTTCTATAAAGCAGAGTGTCTAAACTCAGTCCTAGAAGGCCGATTTCCTGCAGAGTTTAGCTCCAACTTGCCTCAAAACACCTGCCTGAAAGTTTCTAGTATGCTTAGATAAGCTGTTTCAGGTATGTATGATAGGGGTTGGAGCTGAACTCTGCAGGACACCAGCCTTCCAGGACCAAGTTTCAAGACCTCTGGCCTAAAGACAACGTAGTACAATATAACCCTCCCAAGCAAGGCTGTGTGGCATATAAACACCTTCAGGTCTGTGCATCTGTGTGTGGCGGCGCATGCATTTGTTTGCTGTTTGCCTTAGGCCATATAATATAGGTGCTATATAATATATACATCACCCGGGGATGGGGGGGTATAGACAGTGTTACAGGTGTTCATTTAGTTCAGTTAGAGAACAGACAATTAAAGATGGAAAAATTAAAGAGATTATAAGTTAGAAGTCTTTTTTTTTTTTTTTAGGCGATATGGCAAAAAAAATCAATCTTGATTTTTCTCAGAATATTTGACCAATTCTCATTCATATTGTACGATTTTAATGGAAATGTAACTACCACATTATTCAAGCAACTTTTTCTTTATTAACCCTCTAGTTAAAGAAAATTATATTCTAAGTGCCTCACACATGAAGTTGTCATCATGATGTAAATGTTAAACAAATCACTATATATATATTTGCAGAAAAGATGCATGAACACAACTACATCTTGTACAAACTTTTCTTATGCATATTATATGTTCAGAAAGTACGGTGACGCATTGCTGCCACAGATATAATATTTTTTCCACTCAATTATGTCGTTATAACGAGATCTTTTCTTGTTAAACTGACATCTTTTCTCGTAATAACGAGATCTTTTCTCGTTAAAACAACATATTTTCTCGTAATAACGAGATATTTTTCTTGTTATAACGACATATTTTTCTCATAATAACGACATATGTCATAACAACGATACGTTTTCCGTTATAATAGATATATGGTGAAAAAATTTTGAGGTGGGGCTGTGGCACACTATAAACAATTTCACAAACAACTCTTCACAATAAATCAAACCGTCAGGCTGATCTGGACCCAGCTCATTTACCTTCAGTTTTTCTGCCAAAGTTCTCCTCTCAAATGGACATTGGAGTAGAGATTGTACAGAGTTAGGTTCGTGTCCGGAATTAATAACACCTGAGTCCGCCATTGTCACGTAATTGAAAATTGCGCCACTACAGACCACGAGAACAGCCTTGATTTTAGCAGCTTGGTGCGACTGAAAAAATCACCCATTTCAGTTAAGATTTGAGGACGCTGATTGGCTAAATTTGATGTCACATCTTGAATCTATTTATATCTTGAATCAGGATTTGACTAAATTCTACAAAGACACGCCTTCTGTGGGCTATTTCTCGATCGCCCCTCAGCTGAAATTGAGACGTGCTGACAGGCAGAGAGGTCATATTGTGATGGTGAAAACATATATTTTTCACACAAGATTTTCTAATATATCACATCATACAAATATACATTTAAATAAGTTATATAATTATTATTTTGTGTGTGTGTTTCAGGGAGGGCGGCGCCCTAGCGCCCTCTATTGGCCAGCCGCCACTGATGGTAGGCTACATTATGTGAGTGAGCTGAGCGATTGTCCGTGACTCCGCGCTGCTCAGTCTGACATAAACGAGGATCTGCACGCTGCTGAATTGAAATACACTGTTTTAAATGTATTTAATGTAATGGGTTTAATTGTAGCAGCATGTTTATTAGGATTAATCTCCAATCTGTCTACAATACTATACAATAACAGCACTCAGACCCATGACTTGTTTAGGCTATATATGATCAGATCAAAACAGTTATTTTTGAATAATTGACTGAATATTTATTTATTTGAATGACTGAAGTGTGATTTAACAACAAATCAAAATAATATTATTATTATTATTATTATTTAGTTCTGTTTGAAAACGGGCAAACAAATTAAGCTAGATTTTACAATTTTACGGGTAAACAAATAATATTTGTTAATAATAATATGAATCAAGTGGCGTGCATCGCATCACGTTCTTCTTATGGGTTAAATTCAGCTAAAGATCATTTAATAATATAAAATAATTAATACATAATTAATATATAAGACTAAAGTAGCTATCAAGGCCGCCCACGCATGTGAAACAAATATTAAAACAGCTCATTTGTTTACCCAAGAACAAAAATAGGCCTACGAAAAATCTAGCTTAATTTGTTTGCCCGTTTTCAAACAGAATGAAATAATAATAATAATTATTATTATTATTAACCTATTAGAAAATCTCTTTATTTATCTTTGTTCATATTTCGATTTGTTGTTAAATCACACTTCAGTCATTCAAATAAATAAATATTCCAAGCCCAGAGTCAATTATTCAAAAATAACTGTTTTGATCTGATCATATATAGCCTAAACAAGTCATGGGTCTGAGTGCTGTTATTGTATAGTATTGTAGACAGACTGGAGATTAATCCTAATAAACATGCTGCTACACCTAAAACCATTACATTAAATACATTTAAAACAGTGTATTTCAATTCAGCAGCGTGCAGATCCTCGTTTATGTCAGACTGAGCAGCGTGGAGTCGCAGACAATCGCTCAGCTCGCTCACATAATGTAGCCTACCATATATCTATTATAACGGAAAACGTATCGTTGTTATGACATATGCCGTTATTACGAGAAAAATATGTTGTTATAATGAGAAAAGATGTCGTTATTACGAGAAAAATATGTCGTTATAACGAGAAAATGTCGTTTTAATGAGAAAAGATCTCGTTATTACGAGAAAATATGTCGTTTTAACGAGAAAAGATCTCGTTATTACGAGAAAAGATGTCGTTTTAATACAATTAAAAAAATTGTTATGAAACGAAGGTTGACATTTAATAAGGTTAAGAAAAAAAACTGCCCTTTATATGGCCTTTATATATGTTGTTGTTGTTGTTTTGGCTATTAGAAGTTATGAATGACCGGTAACTTAGAAGTGTATTAGCCAAATTGACTGGTGAGTGAAAAAGTTCCTTTCAAACCCTGTTGCAGACCCCTGGTATAAGTAGCATGTATGGGCAGGTCAAGGCAGCAGGTGTAGTCGGCGTTTCCTCTGGGGATGGGGGAGTATACCCACTTCTCCAGGCACCACTACACCACTGCTCTCACCCTCCCAGCTATCTGCTATAGTTTCATCTTCTCTTCTTTTCCTTAAACATTTATCATCTCTTGATACTTTCTGCTCCACTCTTATATCTTGTTTAGACACCGTCTTCCAGGCCAGCCCGTACCACCCCTTCTGCCCCTTGGCTATCTGACGTTCTCCGCAAGCATCGTTTGAAGCTCAGGGCTGCAGAAAGGGTATGGCGCAAATAAAAAAATCCTACTGACCTTAATGTGTATTGGTCACTCCTCTTTTTCTTCTATGCTAATGTCTCCACTACTAAAAGACATACTATCACAACAAAAATTAACAATTCATCTAACTCTCGCATGCTCTTTAAAACATTTTAGTCCCTCTTTTGTCCTCCACCTCCCCCTCCTTCATCAACAGCTGACGACTTTGCCACGTTCTTCATTAAAAAAATTACATTTTTTTTGCACAATTCTCCACACCACAAATTGTCAAGCACATCTTACCAGCAAACATACACTCGTTCACATCCTTCTCTCCACTCTCTGAGGCAAAAGTCTCTAAGCTTATCCTTTCCAATCATCCTTCTCATTGGCCACTTGATCCTATTGTGGCAGTGCAAAAACTTTGGGCCACAACATTTTTTCAGTTTACTTTCATTTTCACTTTGCGTGATGGGTGAAGTGTTTCACTGCTATGCTGATGACACTCAACTCTACCTCTCATTCCATCCACTCAACTCTACCTCTCATTCCAACCTCCTGATCGATTTCAACAAACCATCACTCATCATAATTTCACCATCCAGATCCAAACTCCTTAAAAACAGCCAGAAACCTCAACTCAACCTTGGAAGAGAGAACTGCTTGATTGAGGCATCAACCATAACTCCTTCAAAAACAGTGAATCATACACTGCTTCCTCAAAAACAGCTTGCTTGCCCGGTCCTGCATTTGCTTTATGAAGATTAGAACTTGACTACACAACTTTGTTCAATTTGCTTCTGTCCATCTAGACTTTCTTTCGGAATTGTTCTTGAGTCTTCCAGCACTGAACCAATAGCTGCTGGCATTAATGCACTGCCTACAAAACCACCACTGACTCTGGAAATAGTGAAACCAATAGCTCCTATGTTTGAGTTTAGGAGCCTAAAATTGACTCTTGTCTCTCAGTTTTTGCTTCTCCTTGCATTATTGCTCCGTTTTTGAAGCGCTTGCCAGATGGCAGTAAAATGAAGAGATGGTTGCCAGGGTGATTTGAGTCTTTGATGATTTTTGCAGCTTTGCTTTTGCAGCGTTTGAGGTAGATGTCCTGCAGAGAGGGGAGAGCAGACCCTGAGAACTCTCTACAGAGCTTTGCAGTCCTGATTTGAGGTGTTACCATACCACACGGAAATACACTTTCTATGGCCCCTGAATAGAAAGTTTTCAGGATTGCTGGTGAGACCCTGAATTTCCTCAGCTGATACAATCTTTGCCTGGCTTTCTTGATCTGAGTCTGAATGTGTGCAGTCCAAGTCAGGTCCTCTGAGATGTTTACACCGAGGTACTTGAAACTGTTCACCCTCTCCACAGGGGTCCCACTGATCATAAGAGGATTGAGGAATTAGGGCCGCTGTTCTCTTCCTGAAGTCCACAATGCTTTTAGTTTTGCTCACGTTCAGAGAGAGACAGTTGTCCTGGCAATTTAAGTCTTCACCTCATCCAGTGTGGTCTCAAGGGAAATAGGCCCAAACCACAGTATCATCAGCAAATTTAACAATAGAAGTGGAGCTGTGAGAGGACGGTGTGTGTGTAGAGAGAGTAAAGCAGGGGACTCAGGACACAACCATTGGGGCTTACGTAAGTAATGGAGTTGGAGGTGAATTGGCCCATTTTCACCACTTGAGGTCTGCCGTGAAAATCTTGAATCAGTCAAGAGTGAAGTAGGGATGTCTGTGAGTTTAACAGAGCTTGGGGGAATTGTATTGAAAGCTAGCTAAGTCAATAAAAGCAGCCTAAAGTTGCCATTTTTGTTGTCAATGTGTGTAAGGGAAGAGTGCAACCTGAGAGATGGCATCGTCAGTAGACTATTTGCTAGGCAAACTGGAGGGTCCAAAGTAGCAGATGGAGGAGCAAATTGGTTCTTTAAAAGTCTCTCAAAAACCTTCATGCTATTGATGTGAGGCTGTCTTGCCGCGAAAGTGATGGCGGTTAACCGGTGTTAGCCACAACACTGTTACGTCACTTGCGGCACCGTCCCCCACGCGTTTAGATTTTATTTATAGTAATAAAAATAATTTTGTTCATGGAGGACACTCAAATTAAAACTGCTTGCTCAATGCAGCACACCGCGAACGACAGGTAGACCAGATTTCTTGCGCCGTGGGATTCATTTCCCGAACTTGCGGTAACGGTCGGTACTCTAGTGCAATTTGAACTGGAGCGGACATCTTAAACAATATCCTGTTCACGACGTCCTTTCAAAGATATCTGCGCTTTATTCTTATTGAACCGGTAACTCACTTGGACCGTTATGCGCGTGCTGCACCCAAACCAGTGCTTCGTTTTATTTGCGGGGTCACAGTGTGCATACCGGCAGGCTAGCAGATAAATATATAGGCCAAACAGAACAGGCAGGTGTGTTGAGTGACAACAGAATAAGGATGGAGCAAAGTGTGGATCACTGAATTTTAAATGACAGACTGTCGAATTTATTTATTTTTCCGGCACTTTTCACTGGTTAACAGAAATGTTATGAATTTATTTTTACTAGACTAATAAAATAGCAACTAAACCTACATTTTTTCTTATTGTGTTGTAGGCAATGTTAGAATGTATCAACTAATTGTATCCTGACAGACGAATACAAATAAGATTACAAAGTTTGGTAACTTTTTTTTTCTCTCTGTGAACTTTATTCCGGTTGGCACAAAATATTATTTATTTTTTTCTGATAAATTCAAGTCTTGACAAGACGAATAAAATAAATAACATTTTGCGCACAAGTTTTATTTGTTAGCCTTTCTGTCTTTCACAGAAATGTGAACAAACAGTGAATATATCGGGGAGCGGGTGGGACAATAAAATAAAAAAAAATTGTCCCGCACAGATCTACGACAGATATTTCATTTTCACATAAAGAGATACTGAAGGAGGTGGTAAGAACAAGACATGGCAGAGTTTCAAAACGAAATGTAAAAGCGCCCGTTTTAAGCTTGGACTCATTAAAATCTAAGAGGGAGAAAACTCACGGATCTACCAAGTAAAAGTAAATAAATGATCAAACATATTAAATAAATTATTAAAAAGGCTTGTTGGGAGTATCTTTAAGCTTAATTTAATAATAAAAAATAAAATAATGTTGTATTATTCACTATTCACGCGCATCAATAAATAGTTCCTCTGAAGAACAAGCTGTTTGGAGCGTTTGAGCCTGTGTGCAATAAACACCACTGATCCTCACAAACTTCTCCCAACACCCGTTATAAAACCTCGCTGTATTCAACTACATGTAATGAGCTGTATTCAAGCAGAAATATGATGCATTAGTAATGTGAGCCGAGAGCGCACATACACAGCTTTCCTCTTTATAACGACATAACGCACGCCTAATGCATGATCTCTGTAATCAGCTTTACCTTGTTCCAATAGTCGCCCATCAAAACGTGTGTCTAAGTGTGACCTCTTCTTTTACCCAGCCGAGAGCTGTAGTTTGCATACTCTACAGCTGTTTTGACACGTTCAGTGGATTACATGAGAAACGTTTTGCTGCTCCGAAACACAGAATACTGAGAGTGGTACTGTTATTTATTTATAGCTATATCATTTTTGTCTTAACATGCAAGTATAATATTAGTGAATATATTATATTGTAGTTTTATCTTATAAAGCCTCTTCCAGATGCTTCGCTGATCTATTGGCGTGATCTAAGAATGTTTTTTAAAAAAAACATTAGTTTCTCATTTATTTGGTTCCACAGTATTGATGATTTTTATTTAAACAGTGTGATTTTTTCCATTATTTTACATCAAGGTGTATGCCGTCTGTGCAAAATTCTTACATTTTTGCAAAAACGCTTCGTTTCATAATTGTTTGTTCCTCATTCTTAACTGTTTTTAGTTTTGTAATTTAAACTTTGGTGTTTTTTTGTAATTTTATATTAGGCAAATAGTATGGTGTATTTATGTTCTTTTATTAATAAAAGTATGATGTTCCAGTATTTTGTTGTTGCTTGAATTGAATTTCTTCAAAGTGAAGGTAAAGTGTGCACGGTGCTTTTTAAAGCTATTTAAGCAAAGGAAAGTTAGGGAAAGAGGGAAAACTAAAAATAACTAAAAACAAACAACTGCGGCGCCGAATTGGCTGATTGAAAGTAAAGTAAAACGCGCATGGCGCTCAGGCATTTAAAACTAAACGAAAGAAAAGAGAGAAAACAAACGACCCCCCACCACAGTGATACCGTATAACCAGTTCAACACGTCCTAACCGGTGGGAAAATTTCCACGTCACAACCCCAGTGAGGGCAACTGGACGATAGTCATTCAGACAAGAGTTTACTGTTCTTAGGCACAGGGATTATATTTTTAAAGAGGTGGGAACCACAGAGGTGAAGGGACTCATTAAAGAGATGTAAACAAACCAGCAAGCTGATCAGCGCAGGACCTCAGAACACGGCCAGTAATCCCATCAGGTCCCTGTTTCCTGATCACTCTCTTTAGTTCCCTCCGAACCTCGTTCCGACACGGTATTACATGTAGCTCTCTGTCTGCTGCTTCCTGATGCGCTGACGGCAGAATCACGCTGCCGCCATTACATTCAAAGCGGCCGTAGAAGGTGTTTAACTCTTTGGAGAGGATCTGCTCTCATCTGCAGGATTTATTTCCAGAGGAACAGATGCTTCAGTCCCTGCCACATGTGTCGAGAGTCTTGAGCGAAAATGAGACTCATTCTCTCCCTGTTCAGAGTTTAGTAGCCTAACGACGTTGAGAAGATGATGCTTTGTACGCTCATGTTTCGACAGAAGACCGGCGTTGTATGCGGCAGTGCGATGGTTAACCGCATCACGGATTGTTCTGTCCACCCACGGTTTCTGATTGGAGAATGTCCTTATAGTTACTGTTTCACTCTGTTTAACAGCTTGTTTTCATAAAAATGCCTCTAACACTAGCTTTTTCTGTTCCTTTTCTATTCTATCTACTTGTTTTCTTTTTATTTATTATATGAAATAAAAAAAACCTTGCTACGTGTATTGTTAGGCCAACCAAGACTTGTCATAGCACTTGCATATTATTGCTCTTTTGTTGATTTTGATCAAACAAATCTTCTGTTGTCCTCATTTATAAGTCACTTTTAAATAAAAAGTCAAATTTGACAAATCCTCAGCCCCGTCTGCTAAAAGACTCACATCTACATCAGTGGCGGCTGATGGTCTTTCAAAGAGGGGAAGCTATTTTCGGCCTAAATAAAAATTGTCCGTTTATTTAATATCCCCTACTTCCTTTTCATAGAAAATGCTTTACCCTTTACCAACTAGGCGTCTTTTCCAGTGACCTAGCTGCCTACTGATGTATGAATGAATGAATGAATGAATGAACAAACAAACATCATAAAAAAAAAAAAGATATTAAACTCGTGAGGAAAATGTGGGATTAGGTTAAACTGAAACAAGGAATGTGGTGTATAATAGGGTTTGTCCAAAAAAATCAATTATACCAACTTAATTTATAATTCAATTCTACAAAATAATCAAAATTTAATAAATAGATGTAAGTGAAAACAGACAATATTATTCCTGAATACTTAATTAATGTGAATGAATGACTGGCTTTGTTTATCCATGAAATGATCAACACAAAACTTTAATGCACAGAAGCTGCATAAGTGACATTATTCATTTAGAAATTTATAATTGCTAATAATGTTATGAGATTAAAGTTTTTAAATACAAATTCTGAATATAGAAATATGTTGGAAAATAATGTAATATGCACTTTTATGGAAACTTAAAACCCAGCAGTCAGAAGTTGTGATTGAATCACTGTCATTCAAACTATTCTTTCAAAACGCTGATTCAGGAGCGAATCAAATGATGTTTTTATGAATGGCCTGTCAGTGATTCCCCAAATCAACGCGGATTTGATTCGAACACAAACAAAACAAAAACACACTCTTGCTCGTGTCAGGAGCTTTTTTGCTCGCATATCTTGATCCGAGTACAGCATATTTAAAACATAACATTATAAATGAATAATAAAAAAAAATAATGATTGATAAGAACCAAGTGCAAAGCCGCTTTGGGACTGAGCTTGATATTCAGCGTCAGCGACTCTTTAAGTACAAAACGCTGTCACAAAAGGAGATCAGACCGTCCAATTCACGCAGAAGCCCAGCGTCCAGCACATCCTCATTCACCCCAGAGACGCTAGCGTCCGTGGGCGGGATAACAAGCATTTATCCAATGACCGTCTAGTTTCGACACTGAAAAAAAACTGTTCAACCCCCATTGAGTCAATGGGCTGGGACCAGGAAATACACTGACGCTGGAATGTATGAGAAGGAATCACCTGCTAATGTACATTCTGACGAACTCGTATTCGAGATGAACGTGTACATTTTTAGTCAATAAAATGTTAACACAATGTACATATTTGACCATTAATTTTTTGCATTATAGGGGAAGGCATTCTGCAGTCTTAAAATCCCACTATTAAATTTAATAATATGCCTGTTCTCAGAAAACAACGACAATATTTGTGCACTTATATAACAAGGGTACAACAACCTTGAGGGGAGCCCGTGGAACAAAACAACCATTTTGTACACACTGTGGCCATTCTGTAAAATTATTAAATTGAGATATTCACTTATCTATTAACAAATGCAGCTTAATGGTGTTAAAATAAGAAAAATCGACAAACAACAGCCTGGCGCATGTTTTTTATTTTTCGAAATGTTTATAAACCAGATTTAAAAGATAAAGAATAGCATCTTCCACACCTCTACCTTCTATATAGGCAAATTGTAACGGCTCAAGGCTGGTCTCAGTCTTCTGTAAAATCAATTCCTTTTCAATTTTTTCAACACATTTCATAATTAACGACATCAGTGCAAATGGTCTAAAATTATTTTAAATCTTGGTCACATTACTTTTTGGCACGTGGACTGTGTTAGATTTATTTTCCGACAACCAGTCAGTATCTGGTGTGACCACCATTTGCCTCACGCAGCGCTACACATCTCCTTCGCATAGAGTTGATCAGGTTATCGATTGTGGCCTGTGGAATGTTGGTCCACTCCTCTTCAATGGCTGTGCGGAGTTGCTGGATATTGGCAGGATATGCCGATCCAGAGCATCCCAAACATGCTCAATGGGTGACATGTCCAGTGAGTATGCTGGCCATGCAAGAAATGGGATGTTTTCAGCTTCCAGGAATTGTGTACAGATCCTTGCAACATGGGGTCGTGCATTATCATGCTGCAACATGAGGTGATGGTCGCGGATGAATGACACGACAATGGACCTCAGATCTCGTCACGGTATCTCTGTGCATTCAAAATGCCATCAATAAAATGCACCTGTGTTCGTTGTCCATAACATACGCTTGCCCATACCACAACCCCACCACCACCATGGGCCACTCGATCCACAACGTTGAAATTAGCAAACCGCTCACCCACACGTCTGCCATCTGCCCTGTACAGTGAAAATAAAACTGCACATTTTAGAGTGGCCTTTTATTGTGGCCAGCCTCGGATGACAGTCTTGATGGTATAATATACACTCTCAAGTAGATAATCCTAAGACAAATTCATAGAGCCCAAACATGGTATAGGTAAGGTTACATAAATGAGTGGTTCTATCATAAGCATGCATAAAACAGTATACAATACAAAAGACAATATACAAGAACAGTAATAATATACACAATGACCTGAAGGATATGTGTGTTCATTCAAAGAAAGGTTTTCTATTAATTAATTAGAGAACAGTCCATTTGTATGGGCATTGCTTTTCCTATGGGTGAAAGATAGAGGGAGAACTCTCGACGTGCCATTAGGTCATAAAGTTTATCTGGTCTGGCTGAGGTGTCCTGGTTGCCATGGTAACCAGGGGCCTGGGGTCGTTCACAGACATCCTGGCACCCAGTTACGTGCTACGTTCTCTGAATTCCTGTTCCCTTCATCTTCCAGTCTCCTTCATGTGTGTTTCATGTATGATACCTACCTCCTGACTCACCAGCATCAACCTGAGGTGTGTACTCATCCAACATTCCCAAAGTCCACAATCACTTCCGCACCTGGAAAGACTTGCCGCTGTCGCCTCTAGTTTGCTTAGTTGGGGACACTTAATTTCCAGCTATATCGTCAACTTTATTGCACAGATACTATATGAACTGAACTGAGCTGGACAATGACATCCCTGAATTCAATAATGAAATGCCTTTAACTGAAAATTGAGTGTTTAATCTTGTCATTTTACATTATTGACACTATTTTCCTATTGGATACTGTAAAGTTGCTTCGACACACTGTATTGTTAAAAAAGCGCCATATAAAGGTGACTTGACTTGATCACTGATATTGAGATATATGGGTCAATATCACCATAGTGCCTTTCAACCCTCACAATACTAAAAATGTTTGGTTTTAAATTCCCGTTCGCTATATGTCATGTCATAAATAGTAGACTCTATTTGATACTGTAAAGTTGCTTCGACACACTGTATTGTTAAAAAAGCGCCATATAAAGGTGACTTGACTTGATCACTGATATTGAGATATATGGGTCAATTTCACCATAGTGCCTTTCAACCCTCACAATACTAAAAATGTTTGGTTTTAAATTCCTGTTCGCTTTATGTCATGTCATAAATAGTAGACTCTATTGGATACTGTAAAGTTGCTTCGACACACTGTATTGTTAAAAAAGCGCCATATAAAGGTGACTTGACTTGATCACTGATATTGAGATATATGGGTCAATATCACCATAGTGCCTTTCAACCCTCACAATACTAAAAATGTTTGGTTTTAAATTCCCGTTCGCTTTATGTCATGTCATAAATAGTAGACTCTCAAGTTCTATAGAAACATATTAGCTGAGCTCCCACACATCTTATTAGATAATTATTGGCCATTATTCGAAGCATAAACTATATGTCCACCCTGTCATGGACATATATATTACTGTTAAATACGTTTTCATTGCAAAATTAAGATGCAAATTATATTTTCTGAAAGGTATGATGTCCCTTTCCTAAACATGGTTATTTGTTTGCTTTCAAATTATAAATACATAAAAGATTTTATGTAAACCATGTGTTTGTAAAGAAACTCATACACTTCGCACATGTATTTTGAGAAAACTGTGATATTTGGATGCAGTTTTTTGTTTGCATGTTATTGCCCCCACACCTAGCTATTGAACATATGATTGAATTATTATTAATAATCAATAATGATCAAGATGGCAGGGTGGACACATAAAGCAGAACACACAAAGCATGAAAAATATGACAATGTAACATTTATTCAACTTCGAAAAAAAATACATAATATGATTACATTCTTAATCACACTGATATACACCCATTCAAAGTAACGGGGCACATGCCCCCTCAAATTTTTGAGCCAAGTGGATTTTGAATGCAGCTTCCAAAAAACAAACAAATAGCCAAATAATATTTTCAATATTTGATACAATCACACCAGCTTGATTACATTGTTCAGCGCGTCATATCATCAGCTGCTAAATTCAAATCTGCATTTGCTGGCTGGCGCTGTGCCAGAGACAGATGCGTTTTTACAGCACTGCGCATTATAACCAATCACACAAGACTGTTGAGCTTATGAATGCAATGAGGCGTTAAGATGAGCTAAAATGCCTGTTTTCTTCACTAGCTTGCTGACTGAATACCTCTTTCTGGCGAATTCTCTCATTAGAAAAGTGCAGATGTGTGTATCTGTAAGTAAGATATTCATTTCACATTATAAACAGCTTCAGTGATTTTAATGGCAGTTTTTGAGAGTGCTTGAACTCTAGACTGTCATTGAAAATGTTCTTTGATAATGTAAATGTTGTTTGCTCTCTTTCTGTACAATGAAAGTGTTATGACAAGTAGCCTAACTTTACAATGTTTTTATTCACTTTAACTTACAAGTTAAATTCACATTAAATTTAAATTCAGTCATATTAAAACATTAGTTATGGCATGACGCCCATATCTGTTATTTAAGTAAACAGACAGATTTTTATGCATACTCAATAGATTACATTATTAGGATACTTTGACCATCGCCCACAATAGATCAATTTACATAATCTATAAAGGTGAGAATCGAGATATTTCATGATATAGTTAATGCGTTTGGGAATGTTTTGAACAAAAAGGAAAAAATAAATAAAACATAAGAACATAAGTGCTATTATGGCTGCTGTGTGTCACAAGACGACCCCCCCCACTCATGCCCCCTCAAAAATGAGTGCATGACGCCCCTGTATACACCCCCCCCCCCCCATTCATTTTAGATTTTTAGCAATATTAACAACAAATTAATGCTATATCCATTACCGTACCTAAGTTTTGTTAAAGAATTAGTGATATAATAACCACTAAAAATACAACTCGTTATATACACTATAAAGACTTTAAAAGAGACATGTAGCGGCATGAAGATGTTTGTGAAAAATATTTTCTCTGTTTTGGAGGGATGATCATTTTTAAATCATACCTTATTTATTGCATTACAATTTGTTAATACTTTACTATGGGGTGGATAATTTTATCAGTTACATATTATTCGTGCAACAATACATATTGCTGTTGTAGTTTTTATTAGTAATCATTGCTGTATAGATGATAACTTTGTCTAGTGCTCTTATGAATGTTTTAGCATGACTTTGTGAAAATGTAACTACTATTATGAGGTTATTTTCGGTTATTAACTGTTATTAACTACTATTAAGATAATAACTTAATTGTCAGGTACGGGTAATGGGAAGAGAGCGAGGACCCAAATGCAGGAGGAGAAGGGCTTTATTATCACAAAATTTAAATAAACAAACAAAAACTACCCCGTAGGGGAAAAAACAAACTGGCAAGCAGGACAAGGCTGGACAAGGCAAGGCTGGACAAGGCAGGGCTGGACAAGGCAGAGGACACAAGACGTACGACGACCCAACATATGACAACGAACCCACACGGAACTGCAAACACAAGGAGATTATAAAGGGAGCAAATGAGGAGGGTAACGAGGGAGAGCAGCTGGGGAAAATTAATCAATAAACAGGTAACAAGATGGGTGGGGTCAAGACAAATTGACATGAGCACATGGCACACAGAAAACTAGGACAGAAGCCAGGTGCTCACACAAAACAAAAACACAAGCACATGGCCAGCAAACAAGACACGAACACGCATCTAATGAGAAAACTCATAAGCCACGTGTTCACACAAGACATGACAACATGAAAGCACGCAGCCAATTAAATACACAAGCTGCGTGCCACACAGCACAAGATATAACATGAATGCATGCAGCCGATAGAAACACGAACTGCGTGCAACACAACAAAACACACGTGGACAGGAGAGCGCGCAGTCGAGCGAACTCGAGACCGCGCGCTCACACAATGACAGAAAACGGAGCACGAGTGTCCGAACACCGACACGAAACCGAAACTCAAGACATGAGTGCCGGGATCCGAACACCACGCTCCAACACGAAACAAGGTACGCAGACGAGAGAGCGCACTCGAAGGCGCGCGCTCACATGAAACCCGGACATGACGGAAGTATCAGGGCTCTGTCACAAAACCATGAATAACACTAGACCGAAGTGACAGAACCCTGACACTACCACCCCCCCCCCCCCCAAAAAAAAAAAGAGGGGCACCAAGAACAAGACAGAAACATGACAGCACAAGAACATGACTACACAAAGACTGACACACAACAACAGACCAGACAAGAACAATCAAAACACAGAGACAAAGAGGGGAGGGAGGGAGGGAAGCCAAGCCAGTGCAAATAGCCAGGGTGGGGCCGGAGGGACAAACCAGGGAGGTTCCGGCCTAACAGGAACCCTGGAGGATGGCCAGGGATCTGCCAGAGGGACAGACCAGGCCGGCTCTAGCCCGTCAGGAGGCCAGAGCGGAGCCAGCTGCTTGGCAGGCAGCCAGGGCAGCCCCAGCAGGACAGGAAGCCTGGTGGCGCCGGCAGGCGAGGCGCTTGGGGGCGCCGCAGGGCGAGGCGCTTGGGCGGGCGCCGCAGCGAAGAGCTGGGTGGCGCCGGCAGGGCGAAGAGCCTGGGTGGTGCAGGCAAGGCGAGGCACTTGGGTGGCACCGGCAGGGTGAGGAGCCTGGGCGGCTCAGGGACAGCCTCCTGGTCAGTAGAGGGCTCTAGAACGGCCTCCAGGCCTTGAAGGGTGGAAGAAGCCTTCCCTCGGTTCTTGAACCCCTCCTCTTCTCCACATACACTACATCACTGGGTCCCATCATACAGGCACATGGCTTCTCCTACCATTTCTACGCTGATGACACACAGCTCTATCTCTCATTTCAATCAGATGATCCAACAGTAGCTGCACGGATCTCAGGCTGCTTGGCAGACATCTCGGCATGGATGAAAGAACATCACCTACTGCTCAACCTGGCAAAGACTGAGCTTCTTGTCTTCCCTGCCACTCCAACTCTACAGCATGACTTCTCGATTCAGTTAGGTTCATCAACAATTACCCCATCAGCTTCGGTCAGAAATCTTGGTGTAATCTTTGATGATCAGCTGACCTCCAAAGAGCACATTGCAAAGACTGCTCGATCTTGCAGGTTTGCACTTCACAACATCAGAAAGATCAGGCCCTTTCTAACAGAGCATGCTGCACAACTTCTTGTCCAGGCCCTTTTCATTTCTAGGCTGGACTACTGCAATGCTCTTCTGGCTGGACTTCCATCAAACACAATCAAACCTCTACAAATGATTCAGAATGCAGAGGCATGACTGGTCTTCAACGAGCCCAAAAGAGCCCATGTTACACCTCCTTTTTGTCTCCTTGCACTGGCTACCAGTTGCAGCTTGCATCCAGTTCAAGACACTGATGCTTGCATATAGAACAACCACAGGCTCAGCACCCACCTACTTCCACTCACTATTACGAATCTACATCCCCTCCAGAAGTCTGAGATCTGCTAGTGAGCGACGCCTTGTGGTACATCTCAGAGAGGCTCAAAATCACTCTCCAGTACATTCTCGTTCACCATTCCTGGCTGGTGGAATGATCTTCCTACCCCCATCCGGAATGCTGGATCCCTGTCAATCTTCAAGCAACAACTGAAAACTCATCTCTTTCAACACTACTTGACTCATCATAAAAAATTAAAAACGCTGGTCCTTACCTGGCTTGGGTAGTGGTCACGATTGCTGCCTCACGTGCCTGGGCAGTAAGCACGCTGAGGTGGCATTCATGGATGAGTCATCTCTCATTGTGGATGCTCATCTCAAAGTTGCTGGCCAGGCTCCATTACCTCGACAAAGTGGCGGAGCTCTGTTGCCTCTGTCTCGATCTAGTTCTCGTCCTGGCTGCAGACAGGCGAGGTCTACTTCAGGTGGTAGCACGGGTGGTCTGAGGGATTACAGTGGTGGCAGACCCTCAAGGGACTATCGCTCCTCTTGCGCTCCGCAACCATTGAGCTGCCAATGAATGTGGCAGTATGCTCCCCTCTACAAGGAGCGTACCAGCAGTATCCTTGCGTTCCTCCTGACGACCGGATTGTTGATCGCTGCATCATCGAGGGTGAGCTTGGAACTTCTGGAGAGAAGATTCGGCTGCGCTGCTGCTCCGGTGGTAGCAATGCCTGAGTCATATCTGGAAAAGACGGCTATACTTTCCCGGGCCGCCGAAAGGGTAGGGCTCTAGTGGTGACCTCCACCTTGTCCTCGAACCCTTGAGTCACAACTGGTTTCTTGGGGTAGCTTGGTCAGCACCCTGCCCCCCGGTGCCCTCTCCCCGGAAGTGCATGGGTCTTACTGGTCGCGGACGTCACTTTATACTGCCAGAAACCGCCCTGCTAACATCCTCCCCACATGCACAGGGACATGCTAAAGGGGTGGGTCACGATTCGGAAGTTCTGAAGAGCTCTGTATCGCTCCTGACCTTGCGCCACGAGCGACGAAGGTTATGGCACAGACCGTGCGATGGGTCGTGCAATGTCCCACAGGTGGTCCAGGAGCGTCACCACTAGCTGTGTCTGGTTGACATAGGACGCGACAAATTTCGGTCCTCAAGGGTCCTGTGTCCCCAGAACTGGCCTCTTCGCGATGCAATCGGAAACATGGCCCAGCAGTTCCAGGCTGCACAGGAGCAGACTGAGGTGATCCAAAATGTCCTGCCTCGGCGCAGCTGCTGCCTCCACCCGTCCACCGGTTGCAGCGCCCCAGCCTGCTCGTCGCCGAGGGTGGCCTCCTGCGTCCGCCCCCGCACCGCATCCGCAGCAGCATTCAAAAGCGGAGAAGTTGTGTGTATTATGGACTAACAGCAGTCAGTGTGAATGTTTGGCCATATTAGGTATGTCCATATTAGTAGTGAGTATAACTCTTCAATATATTTGGTAAATAAATATTTTTCCTCAAACCTGGGGGGGAGGGCTATATATAGTCTCATTTGTCCATGGTATCTTCTTCGATTTTAAATATAAACTCATGAGATATGTGACTTCAACCCAAACTTTTCTGGATTGCTCAGGACTTTCCATGTTTTTTTATATAAATACAATATTATATTTTTTCTTTCAGTGTGGTAACACTTTTTCAAGGCACTTCAGTCTCTATAACTTTTTATCTTTTTGAGCATTATCAACTCTGGATGATGGATAGTAAAGCACAAAGGGTCTTCTTTAAAAAGACATCAAAATGTGTGTGTAGCACACTGAATTCAGGAAATGTTATGATTATAAGTTTGATATGTCTTTTTCAACTGTGAGTCCCCAAATCCCAAATGGGTAGTGCTGGCTAACTGTTTAACAGGGTAATATTTTTTTGAGGCAATAATCATTTGATAAGGTTTGACCCCAACTTCCTCCCATAAACGCAGTCCGGAAGGTTATTTAATCATTGTGTGATGATCATGAAGGGTACAGCGAACCAGTTTGCCAGGGTAGCAGTACAAGGGGGCTATTTTGAAAATACAGTCGCGGGAAAGATTACAGAGCCGCGGGTTGCGGTTTTTTGGGCTACTTTTACCACGGCCGCCCATAGTGTATATAGACAAAATAAAATTCAAATAGATAATTTTTTTAATGTGTATTATACTTGGAATGTTTCCTGGCAACTTAAGAACGGAGAGCGGTTGTAACATCGCAAACAACGTGAGTTTCAGCCAGAGCATACATGTTAACTATTTTACACAGCAGAAATAAGCATGACAACAGCCACTATAGATTATATAAGATAATAAACACACGGTTACGATAGGATATGGTTTGTTTGTGATTTTCGTGAGATGAATGTGTACATCTGAAATGATAATTTGTGCAGCAATATAAAATGCTATAAATAGCAATTTTAACAACAGTAAACAACCAAATTCCACATGTGATCGCAAAAGGAAGATATTACAACCACTTGATGGTGGATTGTGAGTTTTGAATAAAAGTGTACTATTAATCTCATAAATTGTCTTATGAAGCATGATGCTAAAATTAGCTCTAATGGACCTGCAGAACAATCCAACTCATCTTCATAATTAATTTAGTCAAATGCTTCAAGTAAGGTCGCAAGAAAAGTTTTGTTGTATTTATTTAGAAATAGTTGGGTAAATTTATACAGGGATTGAAGCGATGTGGCTGGGTAAATGTTTTATTGCCCATATAAAGACTGATAATGGCTGAATAAAAACAAAAGAAAAATGAAAAAAGAATAATAAGGATTGTGTCTCATACCTGGCGGAGGTGTGAAAGGTTCTGTTTCCTTAAACTAGTTTGTCATTTATTTCTTTATTTCAACATATTTACAGGTAAATCCTAGTATTTTAAATTTGGGATTAATCATGATTAATCACAGTCCATGGCTGTGATTAACGTGATTACATTTTTTAATCGATTGACAGGGCGAGGAGCCTGGGTGGCGCCGGCAGGGCGAGGCGCTTGGGCGGCGCCGGCAGGGTGAAGAGCTTGGGTGGTGCCGGCAGGGCGAGGCGCTTGGATGGCGCCGGCAGGGTGAGGAGCCTGGGCGGCTCAGGGACAGCCTCCTGGTCAGTAGAGGGCTCTGGAACGGCCTCCAGGCCTTGAAGGGTGGAAGAAGCCTTCCCTCGGTTCTTGAACCCCTCCTCTTCTCCACATACACTACATCACTGGGTCCCATCATACAGGCACATGGCTTCTCCTACCATTTCTACGCTGATGACACACAGCTCTATCTCTCATTTCAATCAGATGATCCAACAGTAGCTGCACGGATCTCAGGCTGCTTGGCAGACATCTCGGCATGGATGAAAGAACATCACCTACTGCTCAACCTGGCAAAGACTGAGCTTCTTGTCTTCCTGCCACTCCAACTCGACAACTACAGCATGACCTCTCGATTCAGTTAGGTTCATCAACAATTACCCCATCAGCTTCGGTCAGAAATCTTGGTGTAATCTTTGATGATCAGCTGACCTCCAAAGAGCACATTGCAAAGACTGCTCGATCTTGCAGATTTGCACTTCACAACATCAGAAAGATCAGGCCCTTTCTAACAGAGCATGCTGCACAACTTCTTGTCCAGGCCCTTTTCATTTCTAGGCTGGACTACTGCAATGCTCTTCTGGCTGGACTTCCATCAAACACAATCAAACCTCTACAAATGATTCAGAATGCAGAGGCATGACTGGTCTTCAACGAGCCCAAAAGAGCCCATGTTACACCTCCTTTTTTGTCTCCTTGCACTGGCTACCAGTTGCAGCTTGCATCCAGTTCAAGACACTGATGCTTGCATATAGAACAACCACAGGCTCAGCACCCACCTACTTCCACTCACTATTACGAATCTACATCCCCTCCAGAAGTCTGAGATCTGCTAGTGAGCGATGCCTTGTGGTACATCACAGAGAGGCTCAAAATCACTCTCCAGTACATTCTCGTTCACCATTCCTGGCTGGTGGAATGATCTTCCTACCCCCATCCGGAATGCTGGATCCCTGTCAATCTTCAAGCAACAACTGAAAACTCATCTCTTTCAACACTACTTGACTTCATCATAAAAAAATTAAAAACGCTGGTCCTTACCTGGCGTTGGGTAGTGGTCACGATTGCTGCCTCACGTGCCTGGGCAGTAAGCACGCTGAGGTGGCATTCATGGATGAGTCATCTTCTCATTGTGGATGCTCATCTCAAAGTTGCTGGCCAGGCTCCATTACCTCGACAAAGTGGCGGAGCTCTGTTGCCTCTGTCTCGATCTAGTTCTCGTCCTGGCTGCAGACAGGCAAGGTCTACTTCAGGTGGTAGCACGGGTGGTCTGAGGATTACAGTGGTGGCAGACCCTCAAGGGACTATCGCTCCTCTTGCGCTCCGCAACCAGTTGAGCTGCCAATGGAACGTGGCAGTATGCTCCCCTTTACAAGGAGCGTACCAGCAGTATCCTTGGCGTTCCTCCTGACGACCGGATGTTGATCGCTGCATCGGAGGGTGAGCTGGAACTTCTGGAGAGGAAGATTCGGCTGCGCTGCTGCTCCGGTGGTAGCAATGCCTGAGTCATATCTGGAAAATGACGGCTATACTTTCCCGGGCCGCCGAAAGGCTAGGGCTCTAGTGGAGACCTCCACCTTGTATCGAACCCTTGAGGTCGGACAACTGGTTTCTTGGGTAGCTTGTCAGCACCCTGCCCCGGGTGCCTCTCCTCGGAAGTGCATGGGGAGCTTACTGGTCGTCGGACGGCACCTTTTACTGCCAGAAACCGACCTGCTAACTCCTCCTCCCTCACCACCCTCGATGGTGGTGCAGCTAGGTGCTATACAGGGGTCCCCCCGGTGGAGCGGTCTGTTGTGATGCAGTTGTGTCCTTATACCATCTCCACCCAGCAGGGCAAACCGTGCCTCCTCTTCCGGGCCTGTAGGTACTCGTCTGGTCTCTCTCTGGCGATGCTTTTGTGGCCTGTGGAGATGCTGCCTACACATTACGCTACGGCGTTCTTCAGGCTAAAAGCACTGAGGGACATGCACAGGGGTGGTCACGATTCGGAAGTTCTGAAAGAGCTCTGTATCGCTCCTGACTTTGCGCCACGAGCGACGAAGGTTATGGCACAGACCGTGCGATGGGTCGTGCAATGTCCACACTGGTGGTCCAGGAGCGTCACCTCTAGCTGTGTCTGGTTGACATAGGGACGCCTTCAAATTTCGGTTCCTCAAGGGTCCTGTGTCCCAGACTGGCCTCTTCGGCGATGCAATAGGAAACATGGCCCAGCAGTTCCAGGCTGCACAGGAGCAGACTGAGGTGATCCAAAATGTCCTGCCTCGGCGGTCAGCTGCTGCCTCCACCCGTCCACCGGTTGCAGCGCCCCAGCCTGCTCGTCGCCGAGGGTGGCCTCCTGCGTCCGCCCCCGCACCGCAGCAGCATTCAAAAGCGGAGAAGTGTGTGATTGTGGACTAACAGCAGTCAGTGTGAATGTTTGGCCATATTAGTGTATGTCCATATTAGAAGTTTGTAGAACTCTTCAATATATTTGGTAAATAAATATTTTTCCTCAAACCTGGGGGGGAAGGGAGCTATATATAGTCTCATTTGTCATGGTATCTTCTTCAGATTTTAAATATAAACTCATGAGATATGTGACTTTCAACCCATAACTTTTCTGGATTGCTCCAGGACTTATTTCATGTTTTTTATATGAAATACAATTATTATTATTTTTCTTTCAGTGTGGTACACTTTTTCAAGGCACTTCAGTCTCTATAACTTTTTATCTTTTTGAGCATTATCAACTCTGGATGATGGATAGTAAAGCACAAAGGGTCTTCTTTAAAAAGACATCAAAATTGTGTGTGTAGCACACTGAAGTCAGGAAATGTTATGATTTTAAGTTTGATATGTCTTTTTCAACTGTGAGTCCCAAAATCCCAAAATGGGTAGTGCTGGCTAACAGTTTAACAGGTTAATATTTTTTTTGAGGCAAATTAATCATTTGATAAGGTTTGACCCCAACTTCCTCCCATAATCGCAGTCCGGAAGGTTATTTATCATTGTGTGATGATCATGAGGGTACAGCGAAACAGTGTTGCCAGGGTAGCGGTACAAGTGGGCTATTTTGAAAATACAGTCGCGGGAAAGATTACAGAGCTGCGGGTTGCGGTTTTTTGGGCTACTTTTACCACGGCCGCCCATAGTGTATATAGACAAAATAAAAATTCAAATAGATAATTTTTTTTAATGTGTATTATACTTGGAATGTTTACCTGGCAACTTAAGAATGGAGAGGCGGTTGTAACATCACAAACAACGTGAGTTTCAGCCAGAGCATACATGTTAACTATTTTACACAGCAGAAATAAGCATGACAACAGCCACTATAGATTATATAAGATAATAAACACACTGGTTACGATAGGATATGGTTGGTTTGTGATTTCGTGAGATGAATGAGTACATCTGAAATGATAATTTGTGCAGCAATATAAAATGCTTAAATAGCAATTTTAACAACAGTAAACAACCAAATTCACATGGATCGCAAAAGGAAAGATATTACAACCATTGATGGTGGATTGTGAGTTTTGAATAAAAGTGTACTATTAATCTAATAAATTGTCTTATGAAGCATGATGCTAAAATTAGCTCTAATGCACCTGCAGAACAAGTCCAACTCATCTTCATAATTAATTTAGTCATAATGCTTCAAGTAAGGTCGCAAGAAAAGGTTTTGTTGTATTTATTTAGAAATAGTTGGGTAAATTTATACAGGGATTGAAGCGATGTGGCTTGGTAAATGTTTTATTGCCAGTATAAAGACTGATAATGGCTGAATAAAAACAAAAGAATAATGATAAAATAATAGTAAGGATTGTGTCTCATACCTGGAGGAGGTGTGAAAGGTTCTGTTTTCTTAAACTAGTTTGTCATTTATTTCTTTATTTCAACATATTTACAGGTAAATCCTAGTATTTTAAATTTGGGATTAATCATGATTAATTACAGTCCATGGCTGTGATTAACGTGATTACATTTTTTAATCGATTGACAGCACTAATATATATATATAGTCGCGGGGTGAATGAGATTAAGCTCAGATGAGCTTTATTTGTCACACACAATTATACAGATTATAACCAGCAGTGAAATTTGTGCTCTGCATTTAACCCATCCAAGTGCACACACATGTGGAGAAGTGGGCAGCCAACACTGCGGCGCCCGGGGAGCAGTTGGGGGTTCGGTGCCTTGCTCAAGGGTCTCACCTCAGTCGTGGACAATTCCTGCCGGAGCCGAGATTTTAACCCACAACCTCGGATTACAAGTCCAAGAATGAGAACAAAGACTCGGAAATGCTGGCAAGTTCCCCAGAGGATTATTTATTAACACACACTGCTCGGTGCAATAATCCACTCGGTGCCCATGGGGTGAAGTGCCGTGATGAGTGTCACTCTCTTGCTGTGCAGTCCGACTCTGTGAGGAAGAAGGAGAAACAAGCATTAGTTCCGCCTGGAACTCGATTGCAGTTCGTCCTGTGTGCCTCTTCTCCTGGCTTTTATAGCCGGCGGGAACGAGCCCCAGGTGCGCCACTCATCATGCACAGGTGTTGCATCCACATGTGATCAGTGTGGAAGTGGCATTTTCAGGGCGACGCTGATCTGGAACCGGGATACTCGCCCACAATATTATTTTAAATATTATTTATATAATAATATTATTTCATTTCCATTTAGTATGTTGAAGTACTAAAATAACTCAAATTTAATAAAACTAAAACTTAATGAAAAACTAATAAAATGACAACATTACTACAACTGCAACTAAAACTAAAATAGATAAATACAAATCAAACTACATTAGTTTATCAGTAATCCTAAAAAATTAATACTGAGCCAAACACACATGCTAAACAATGACAAAAACTTACTTACACATAGTAAGAAATGGTTATAAAAAACTGAAACAGAAGTGAAACATGTAGTAAGAAAGAGGAAAAATAAAAAGCGATACTTATCCCTGTTCACCAAACCCATCTTGAGTGTTTGGTGCTAAAAAGCTATTTTTTTTGTTACATCTGACCATACAGGTGCATCTCAAAAAAATTGAATATTGTGAAAAAGTACATGTAAAGTAAAACATTTTAAAAGTTTTTTTTTTTTTAGTTTTGACGATTAGAGCTTACAGCTCATGAAAGTAAAAAAATCCAGATTCTCAAAATATTAGAATATTTCCTAAGATCAATAAAAAAAGGATTTGCCATACAGAAATATTCAAGTTATTTAAAGTATGTTCATTTATGCATTCAATACTTGGTCAGGGCTCCTTTAGCACAAAAATTCCAGCATCAGTGAGGTGTGGCATGGAAGTGATCAGCCTGTGGCACTGCTGAATGAATGAATGATGCATTTATATAGTGCTTTATTTTATATTGCTGTACACCCAAAGGGCTTTACAAGCATGTGTGTGTGTGTGTGTGGGGGGGGGGGGGTGTCTCTCCTCAACCACCACCAGTGTGCAGCATCCACTTGGATGATGCGACGGCTGCCACAGGATAACGCCGCCAGTGTGCTCACCACACACCAGGCTCTGAGGCACTATTGAGCCTTCAGCTCGTCTGTATTGCTGGATTGACTGTTTCTCATCTTTCTCTTGAAAATATCCCATTGATTCCATATGGATGTTGGCTGGCCAATCAAGCACAGCAATATCATGGTCAGCAAACCACTTGGAAGTGGTTTTGGCACTGTGGGCAGGTGCTAAAGTCCTGCTGGAAAAGGAAATCAGCATCTCTATAAAGCTTGTCAGCAGATGGAAGCATAAAGTGCTCCAAAATCTCTCTGTAGACGGCTGCATTGAATTTGGGCTTGATAAAACACAATGGACCAACACCAGCAAACTTCACGGCACCCCAAATCATCACTGACTTCAGAAACTTCACACTGGACTTCAAGCAGCTTAGATTCTGTTCCTCTCCAGGCTTCCTCCAGACTCCAGACTTGATTTCCAAATGAAATGCAAAATGTACTTTTATCTGAAAAGAGGACTTTGGACCACTGAGCAACAGTCCAGTTCTTTTTCTCTTTAGCCCAGGTAAGATGCTTCTGATGTTGTTTCTGTTTCAGAAGTGGCTTAGTAGCCCTTTTCCTGAAGACGTCTGAGCGTGGTGACTCTTGATGCACTGACTCCAGCTTCAGTCCACTCCTTGTGAAGCTTGTGTTCATCCCTGTTGCTTGTGCACCATTTCTACCAAATGTCTACCTTCCAGTCAACTTTGTATTTAATATGCTTTTATACAGCACTCTGTGAGCAGCCACACCTTTCAGTAATGACCCTCTGTGGCTTACCCTCTTGTGCAGGGTGTCACCGATTATCTTCTGGACCATTGTCATGTAAGCAGTCTTCCCCATTATTGGGGTTTCAAAGAACAAGAGATACCCGGAATTTAAACTGTATGGATGGTAATTTATTGATACTTTAATGTAAATATTCTAATATTTTGAGATACTGTATTTTTGACTTTCATGAGCTGTAAGCTCTAATCATCAAAATTAAAACAAAAAAACTTTTTTACTATATATATTTTTTTTAGCTGCACCTGTAGAAGTCAGTCCCATTTGAGGTTCCAGTCGTGTCTGACAACTGAATATGCTGGAGATTGTTTTTGCATGAGAGCATTTTCTTTTCTTGATTTTTTTTTCTTGAAACCCTCCCAAAAAAACGTGGTGTAAATGTGGTGTAGGTTTCATATATTTTCTTAAGGTTTTCTGACCCCAAAACTCAACCTTTTTCTGAAATTCTCCAGCTGTATTCCTTGAGTATTTGTCACTCAAATTCTCCTCCTCACCGTGCATTAAGATGATATAGACACATGTTCTCTTCCAGGCAGATTCATACAATTTTCTGTTGATTGGAACTTCTTAATTATTACCCTGTAGCTCTTTTTTAAGACACTTTCTAATGTGTGACGCTCAATTATCTTTTGCTGCACATCAGAAATACAGTATCTCACAGAAGTGAGTACACCCCTCACATTTTTGTAAATATTTTATTATATCTTTTCATGTGACAACACTGAAGAAATTACACTTTGCTACAATGTAAAGTAGTGAGTGTACAGCTTGTATAACAGTGTAAATTTGCTGTCCTCAATATCATAACACAGCATTAATGTCTAAACCACTGGCCACAAAAGTGAGTACACTACTAAGTGAAAATGTCTAAATTCGGCCCAAAGTGTCAATATTTTGTGTGGCCACCATTATTTTCTAGCACTGCTTTAACCCATGGCATGGATTTCACCAGAGCTTCACAGGTTGCCACTGGAGTCCTCTTCCACTCTCATCCATGATGACGTCACAGAGCTGGTGGATGTTAGAGACCTTGCGCACCTCCACCTTCTGTTTGAGGATGCCCCACAGATGCTCAATAGGGTTTAGGTCTGGAGACATGCTTGGCCAGTCCATAACCTTTACCCTCAGCTTCTTTAGCAAGGCAGTGGTCGTTTTGGAGGTGTGTTTGGGGTCGTTATCATGCTGGAATACTGCCCTGTGGCCCAGTCTCTGAAGGGAGGGGATAATGCCCTGCCCAGTATGTCACAGTACTTGTTGGCATTCATGGTTCCCTCAATGAACTGTAGCTCCCCAGTGCCGGCAGCACTCATGCAGCCCCAGACCATGGCACTCCCACCACCATGCTTGACTGGAGGCAAGACACACTTGTCTTTGTAGTCCTCACCTGGTTGCCGCCACATAGTGGTGGAGGTAACGAATTACATATACTCACGTTACTGTAATTAAGTAGTTTTTTTGGGTACTTGTACTTTTTTGAGTATATTTTTAAAGCTGTACTTTTACTTATACTTAAGTACAAATTAAGCAAAATAATCTACTTCATTACATTTAAACCATAGTTTGTTACGGAGTACGCCCAATTTGAATTGATATTCAAACTTTGATGGCATTTCAGTAGCCAATAAAGAGATCCGATCGTAAACGGACCAATAAAAGCCCTAATATCTGAACCGGGAAAAAACGCCACTGCAGCTGCAGGTTTGAAGAGCTGACCGGACTGTGAGGGAGCTCAGCGTAACTGGAGTCGAAGTTTGGAGAAACAAACTACATGGTAGTATTATCATAAATATATATATTTTGATACCGATACTGAAATATCTGACATGGTTCCATTACTCATTTTCCACAGTCTCTACTGTTTATAGCCTGCCCTACACCGATACAAGCTTCGTTTCGCTCTCTCCTCTCCGACAGCGAGTTTGACACGCATCCGGTTAGTTACAGAGTCTGAATCTGAATGTTCACACTTAATTGCAGGTATTACGCATAATTTTAATAACGCAAGTGTGGCGAGCGCTTTATTGTAACATGAGGACACAGTCATGTAATTGCAGAAAACTGGATGCGAGCGCTCAAATAGTCCTAGCTTATACAAATGAACTGCCTGTCCTCTCACTCCGATATTGCTTGTGCTCAGAATGTGTGCAATCGCGATTTCTCCGTGCTTTTATAGTAGAAATTATTTATCTTTGCTCCTACATTAAACTTTGTCAAAAGTTATCATTCCGAAACGATCCACGCCTGACCGATGAAAATGCTACTGGAAATGTTATTGACCGTAAGTGAAATGCACCAGAAAGTCTTTCAATGTGAAAGATGGAACTTTAATTTCTTCACAATGTAAGTTTATGCTAGAAATGTTTCAGAATAGGATATTTGTATGATTTGTACATATAAATATCCTAGTCTGTCTAACTGCATCACTACATTGTACAGACATTACAGGTCAAAGCCATCAAAGCCATTTTTATCTAAATAAATAGCATATGGCTCTTAACACTGAATTTGTATAAGCAGTGATTTGTCATATTTCGAAAACCTCAACTGAATTGACGTAATTTGTTTTAGAATTTTATTACTGACTGTTTAATTATCTTTTTTTGTAAATTCAGTTCAGTTTGAAATCAAATTTGAAATCAAGATTCTTTGCTGTAAACTTTTGCAGCAAAGTTATCCTATTTTAAAGACACAAATACACAGAATGAGCAAATGTTTAAGATTGAGATTTTTGTAATGGTAATTAATCAATGTTTATATGTAGGCTATGTAAATAAAAGCCTATATTAAAATCTGTTCATCATTTATAGTGAGTGTGTCTTTTTTAAAAGACTTGGATTAAACCACTCAAAGCTTGAAATAATGTTTGCTTTGAAAAAAATGGATGGACAAAACAATTTGAAATATTAAAATATCTATATGGCAGTAAACGGTATGTGGTAGTTTTGCCAATGTTATTGAAAATGATTGAAGTCATGAAGTCGTCATGAAATCAAAAATGACCCTAGTTACTTTTTTAGTGCATATGACTAGTCTTGTGAATAATTAAACCGTGCAAGTCAATACACCGGGAAAAAAATAGTCTACCATCGTAATATTTTATAAAAAACTGAAAATTTTATTCTGCTTCTGAAAGGAGAGACTTTCCAAACAGCATTACGAGGTAACCGTTGGGTGCGTGTGGTGAATGAATGTGTGTGAGTGCGTACATATGAGCGCCAGTGCTGCCGCTTGCAGCGGTGAAGAGGGTCACTTCTTCACATCACCTCCCCCCTCTCCAGGCCATGGATTTTCTGGGAACCTCGACAAGTAGTCGGCCACAAGGTTCTTCCTCCCTGGGCAATTCCGTACCTTGAGGGTGTAGGGCTGGAGAGCCAGATACCATCGGGTAACCCGAGTATTGTGGTCTTTCATAGAGTCAATCCAAGTTAGTGCTCGATGGTCGGTTTCCAGGTCAAAGTCCCGCCCCAAGAGGTAGTAGTGCAGAGATTCCAGAGACCACTTTATTGCGAGGCATTCCCTTTCTATGGTTGAGTACCTGGTCTCCCTGGGCAACAGCTTCCTGCTCAGGAACACCACAGGTTTCTCTGCTCCCCTGGGCCAGTACAGCTCCAATCCCCTTCTCAGAGGCATCTACTTGTACCAGGAATCGCTGGTTTAAATCAGGGCTTTTAAACACCGGTTCAGAACACATCTTGTCCTTCAAGGTGTTGAATGCCCTCTCACAGGCCTCAGTCCACTCCACTGGGTTTTTTCCTGCTTTCGATAATAAGTCCGTTAATGGAGCTGCAATCGTAGCAAAGTCTGGTATGAATTGTCGGTACCAGCCCACAAGACCCAAGGAGGATCGGACCTCCTACTTTGTCCTAGGCTTCGGACTACGTAGGATTGCTTCAACCTTGGAAACCTGCGGTCGCAGTTCACCATTGCCCATTTAAGCTAAGCATTTAAAAATTAGCTGTGCACACTACAGTGCTCACAGTGTCTCAGACAGTAATATTTTAGCTGAACCACTGTCTGGCCATCTGGGTTTTCAGTATGGAGATAAAGGTTAGGGTTATAATATTTCAGCATTACATGTCATCGTGGGTGTATATTAGCACAGTTTGGTGTTTTCTTGGGGCATCTGGCAGAGCGTTAGGACCCTGAAGCGAAGATATGAATTAATATTTTTTGGTAATTCATTAAATATTACCGCTAAAAAGTAGTTTTTGAGACAAGTAATTTGTACTTTTACTCAAGTACCGTTTTGACTCCAGTACTTTTACTTTTATTATTTCAGCAATGTAACAGTACTTGTACTTAAGTACAAATTTTCAATACTCTTTCCACCACTGCCGCCACACACGCTTGACACCATCTGAACCAAATAAGTTTATCTTGGTCTCATCAGACCACAGGACATGGTTCCAGTAATCCATGTCCTTAGTCTGCTTGTCTTCAGCAAACTGTTTGCAGGCTTTCTTGTGCATCATCTTTAGAAGAGGCTTCCTTCTGGGACGACAGCCATGCAGACGAATTTGATGCAGTGTGCAGTTTATGGTCTGAGCACTGACAGGCTAACCTAGGGCTGTAGTACTCGAGTCTGGTCTCGGACTCGAGTCCGGACTCGAGACATTTTTCTATCGTCTCGGACTTGTCTTGGACTCGTTGGTATTTGGACTCGGGCTTGTCTCGGACTTGGTCATTGGACTCGCCAAATGTTCTAGTTGGTCTCGACCGAGTCCAGCAATATATGCTTTTTTTATCTTTCAAAACAAAACCATTAATCTGGCTCGCTTGTTCCGCAAATGGGTAATGTAATTGCCATTGGTTTAACTCCATCTAGAACGGGCATTGCCATTGGTCGCCTGTTAAATGCACAGCTGCGTCATATGAGTGTGCGCTTGGCTCTGAGTGTGCGCGCTGCGTGGAGGCATTCATTATTTTTATTTTGGCACAAGACACGCTGTCAGTGTCATGAATCTGGTTACCATTACACCACATGGACTCTTGCACCACACTACAGCTGCACATCACTCCACCTCAGACTACAACTCCCATCATTCACTGCACTTACGACACACACATTCCCATCCACCATTGCACCAATCACACAGCTTTCACCAATCACTCATTAGCCCTGATTGTCTCACCACACCTGCACCTCATTCACACACACACATATAAGCAGCACACTTCCATGCACTCACCGCAAAGTCTTGTTCTTGCCCCGGCTGACATTTCTGAGCGTTATTCATCCTGCTATTTGTTATCTCTGTGTTTGACCCCGGACTGCCCGACCTTGGAACTCTGAACCTGTGCCTGTGACCCCGACTTCTGCCTGGTATTGTTTACGTCTCTGCCCTGCCTCTGATATTCCTGTTTTTGCCCGCTGACCTTTGCCTGTTTGATTCTGTCTATTAAACATCTTACTGCACATGGATCCACACGCCTTTGACCAGTCATTACAGAAGACTTCGCCAAAGATGAATCCAGCAGTAAGGATGATGTTACTCCGCCAAGGTACAAGGTCCATTGAGGAATATGTTGCAGACTTTCTGGAACTGGCACACCTGACTCAGCTCGATGAAATATGCCTGATGATATTTTTTCGAGGGGGTTTATCTGAACCACTCAGTTCGATCATGCCGCTGCATGAGGCCACCTGGACGCTGGAGGAGTATAGTGACCTAGCCTTAAAGCTGAGTGGCTCTCCTTTCACCGTGGGAGTTGCGGAGGAGGAGAACCATCCCCCCATAGGAACCTCCACTGCCGAAACTTGTCACAAAATGGCCGCCGATCCTGAGCCTCATAACAGTCCTGCCAAGCCAGAATCTGCTCTCATCATGCCTGCCAAGCCAGAATCTGCTCTCGCCAGGCCTGCCGAGACGGAGTCCCGGGCCAGGATGGCTACCACGCCTGCGGATGCCTCTTTGGCCAGGACTGATTGCTAGTGTGTTGGACCCACCACTGGTGTCGGTGCGAGCAGCTGGCATCCCCAGAGCCCGCTCCGTCCCAGGAGCTCGCAGAGTCCGCTCCAGAGCCCGCTCCGTCCCAGGAGCTCGCAGAGTCCGCTCCAGAGCCCGCTCCGTCCCGGAGCTCGCAGAGTCCCTCCAGCCCGCTCCGTCCCAGGAGCTCGCAGAGTCCGCTCCAGAGCCCGCTCCGTCCCAGGAGCTCGCAGAGTCCGCTCCAGAGCCCACTCCGTCCAAGGACCTCGCAGAGTCCGCTCCAGCGCCCGCTCCGTCCCAGGAGCTCGCAGAGTCCGCTCCAGCGCCCGCTCCGTCCCAGGAGCTCGCAGAGTCCGCTCCAGCGCCCGCTCCGTTCCAGGAGCTCGCAGAGTCTGCTCCAGCGCCCGCTCCGTCCCAGGAGCTCGCAGAGTCCGCACCCCAGCCGGTCCCGCCCAGCTCTCCTTCGTCTCCGCTGGTCCCGCCCAGCTCTCCTTCGTCTCCGCTGGTCCCGCCCAGCTCGCCTTCTCCGCTGGTTCTGTCCAGTTTATTGCTTTCCGAGCGCCCCCGAGACCCAGCACCTCCAGAATGCCCCTTGACGTTCGCGCCGCCAGAGTTCCCCCTTGAGGTAGTGGAGTTCCCCAAGAACTTTCTGGGGGAGAGCTACCCGCCATGGCCCATGGAGTCCCCTGATTCATCATGGCTGCCCGAGGCCCTGGATCTACCTTGGCCACCTAAACTCCCTGCCTCGGTCCTTGAGACTATATGTGCTCTCTCTGCCTCTTGTGTCTCAGTTTCCTCTAGGTCCCAGTCTCTGCCAGGGGTCCCTGCTCCGCCCTGGAGGGCGCCTGCTCCTGTCTCGTCTGCTCCGCCCTGGTGGGTGCCTGTCTCCTCTGCTCCACCCTGGTGGGCGCCTGTCTCGTCTGCTCCGCCCTGGTGGGTGCCTGTCTCGTCTGCTCCTCCCTGGTGGGCGCCTGTCTCGTCTGCTCCGCCCTGGTGGGCGCCTGTCCTGCCAGAGTCACATCTCGCCTCCCGCAGACCTGCCAGAGTCACATCACGCCTCCGCAGACCTGCCAGAGTCACCTCACGCCTCCGCAGACCTGCCAGAGTCACCTCACGCCTCCGCAGACCTGCCAGAGTCACCTCACGCCTCCGCTGACCTGCCAGAGTCACCTCACGCCTCCGCTGACCTGCCAGAGTCACCTCACGCCTCCGCTGACCTGCCAGAGTCACCTCACGCACCTCACGCCTCCGCTGACCTGCCAGAGTCACCTCACGCCTCCGCTGACCTGCCAGAGTCACCTCACGTCTCCGCTGACCTGCCAGAGTCACCTCACGTCTCCGCTGACCTGCCAGAGTCACCTCACGTCTCCGCTGACCTGCCAGAGTCACCTCACGTCTCCGCTGACCTGCCAGTGTCACCTCACGTCTCCGCTGACCTGCCAGAGTCACCTCACGTCTCCGCTGTCTCGTCCGCTCCACCCTGGTGGGCTCCTGTCGCATTTGCCCCACATGGACCTGGCCCTCCGTTCCCTCCCCCGGTTCCACCTCCGCTCCACCACCCTCCTGGATTGTTTCATGTGTGAAGCATCTGGAAGCCGCTCTTTGGGGGGGGGGCTCTGTCATGAATCTGGTTACCATTACACCACATGGACTCTTGCACCACACTACAGCTGCACATCACTCCACCTCAGACTACAACTCCCATCATTCACTGCACTTACGACACACACATTCCCATCCACCATTGCACCAATCACACAGCTGTCACCAATCACTCATTAGCCCTGATTGTCTCACCACACCTGTACCTCATTCACACACACACATATAAGCAGCACACTTCCATGCACTCACCGCAAAGTCTTGTTCTTGCCCCGGCTGACATTTCTGAGTGTTATTCATCCTGCTATTTGTTATCTCTGTTTGACCCCGGACTGCCCGACCTTGGAACTCTGAACCTGTGCCTGTGACCCCGACTTCTGCCTGGTATTGTTTACGTCTCTGCCCTGCCTCTGATATTCCTGTTTTTGCCCGCTGACCTTTGCCTGTTTGATTCTGTCTATTAAACATCTTACTGCACATGGATCCACACGCCTTTGACCAGTCATTACAGTCGGCAAGTTGCATAATACAGTTTGGTTTTACAAAGTTTGTTGGAGTTTTCCCTCTCACTTTCCTTCGCTTTTAAATACCTTATTAATGCCCGTGCGCATTTTGCTTTCACTTTCATGTCAGGTCAATTGCTTATCTATAACTTACAACGACACATTTTCTGCAATAAACATGGGACTTTAATTACCAAAACGAATAAAAATACACCATTACCATGCTATAAGCCTAATATAAAATTACAAACTTACAAAATGTTTAAATGTAAAAAAAAACGAACTGAAAATCATCAAACGCCGTGGCACCAAATTAATAAGAAAAATAACGAATAAGAGCAAAACGAATAAAGCCTGGAGGCACGGCATACACCTGGATGTAAAATAAAATAAATTACACAAATGTAAATAAAGTAACAAATAAGCAAATACTGTGGCAATGGTTGGGCGATTTATCAGATTTTATCGATTAATTTGAATTGAATGTTTTGCCACAATTAGATTTATAAATCGAGGAATCTCCCAACCAAAAAGGAATTTTGAATAGAAATATTACCAAACGCTAGACTTAGACACTTTGTTATTAACAGTAAAGAGAAAAGAACAATCCAACCGCATGTCGGTGCAAATGCTTAACCGCTCACGTGTGATGCTCTCTAGGTGCCATTCACACAGGATGTGCTTTTGTGTTGACGCGGGCAGTGGAATAGGAAAAATGCAAGAAGATGTGAGTTAAACATCTTTTAATAACTAGAGCACCATGTTTTTAGAATGCCGTTTCATGCACGAGACGCTGCAAGAGACGTGAGCTCAACCGTCAATCGCGTCCATGTTTACATAGAAAAAACAATGGAACAGCAGCGTAATCGAATACAAAGCATGTGAAGAACTACTACTGTATGTCTGATATTTCAGGTTTGCATCAGGTGACAGGCTGAAAACTACTGTTCATTGTTTTACAGAGTCTTTATAGTTAATAATAGCACTCTATGTGTTATACCTTCAGTCAATTTGAATTTGAATTACTTTGAGTTTTTTTAAGCATTTTTCTTGTATTATTTCTGAACATATAGCCTAATATGCATAATACAAGTGTGTACAAGATGTAGTTGTAGTTCATGCATCTTTTCTGCAAAGATATTTAGTGATTTGTTTAACATTTACATCATGAAGATAACATCATGTGTGGTGCACTTAGAATATACTTTTCTTTAACTAGAGGGTTAATAAAGAAAAAGTTGCTTGAATCATGTTGTAGTTACATTTTCAAGTTGACAAGTTAAAATCACACAAAATCGAGAATTGGTCAAATATTAGTGAAATTGCTAAACCTAAAATATCCTCCTGAGACCCCCCCCCCCCCCCTTAAAAAAGTGTTCATGTCATTACATTGTTTAGACCATAAGAAAAAAATTGATAAATAACATTTTTGAAAAACTATATTTTATTCATATTTGATTATATGTCCTCTGTAGGGGACACGAGGACTAAAATTAAATGGCATGAATAGACATCAAAACGGCAAAATCAATGGGAGTTTTTTTAAACCATCAAATACATTTTTAGGTTTCATGATTTTTTTATACTAACATTGTTTAAGGATGATTCTCAACTATGTTTTAAAATGCATAACAAAATGATTTGATATACCATTTTGTTGTATGCAATATTATGTAAAAAAAATCCATAAACTGGTTTCCCATTAAACAGTGTACCTATACACTGTATCTAATTTGCATATTAATGTGTTGCTTTTGGACAGAATGTTGAAAAATAATTTTCATAATGGAGTAATACATGGCCAGATTTTCACAATAATATGTAATATTTCATAAGCAAACTGAAATATAATTTATTTCCCTATTCAATTGTTATGTCTCCCAAAACGCATAATAAACATGCATTTAGTCCTGGTGTCCTCTACAGTGAACATGTATGAAATGATGTCCTGTTTCATAACAGGAAGTCATATTTGAATTTGAAAACCCATAACATTTTCCTGAGATGTTCCTTTATGACAAACAATCTGAAAAGTATTCAGATTTAAATGACAATTACAGAATATAACATATTTCCATAAGGAGTACAATTTTATGTAGAGCACCATTAATTTTTTTTTTCAGATCCTTAGAGTTCTTTCAGGAGGATATATAAAATAGCCTAATTTGATCGCTACAGTGTTGCTGCACATGCTTTTAGATCATTACAAACAATAATGCAAAATTATTATATTAGAATAGAAGATATACCGTCTCTCGTATCACATAAATTATCAATAATTAAGTATGTGGTTTTGAAGAAGATAATTTTTTTCTTTCTCTGTTTTGACGGTCTCATTTGGACTTGGACTTGACTTGGACTCGAACCTCTTTGGACTCGGTCTTGACTCGGACTCGAACCTCTTTGGACTCGTCTTGACTCGGACTCGATAGTCCTGGACTTGGACTTGTTTTGGACTCGACAAAGGTGGACTTGACTACAGCCCTAGGCTAACCCCCCACCCCTTCAACCTCTGCAGCAATGCTGGCAGCACTCATAAGTCTATGTCCAAAACACAACCTCTGGATATGACGCTGAGCACGTGCATTCAACTTCTTTGGTCGACCAATGACGAGGCCTGTTCTGAGTGGAACCTGTCCTGTTAAACCACTGTATGGTCTTGGCCACCGTGCTGCAATCTTCTTATAGCCTATGCCATCTTTATGTAGAGCAACAATAATTTTTTTTCAGATCCTTAGAGTTCTTTGCCATCAGGTGCCATGTTGAACTTCCAGTGACCAGTATGCGAGAGTAAGAGTGATAACACTAAATTTAACACACCTGCTCCCCATTTACACATGAGACCTTGTAACACTAACGAGTCACATGACACCGGGGATAGAAAATGGCTAATTGGGCTAATTAGACTTTAATGGATGTGTGTTGAGTTATTTTGAAGGGGACAGCAAATGTATACTGTTATTCAAATCAAATAAAATAAAATAAAATCACTTTTATTGTCACATCACCACAGGACAAGTGCCTTGGTGAATGAAATTCTTGAAAGCCTGCTCCAGACAGTGCAAAAAACAACAACAACAACAATTTACATATAGACAGTACCTATACTTACAGACTGTACAGAAGACAATGTGCAAAAAAACACATACATATACTCAGTACACACAGTGTACTATAAGACATACTTAGTTACCAATACATATTGTACACATTCTACATTATGTACACATCTATACATAGTAATATGTGAAGGTGCAACAGATTATACATTATACAGTATATTTGTGCAACAATACAGATTAGTTGTGCAACAGATAGTTGTGCAAAGGTGCATCAGATTATACATATGCAATGTCGTGGATGTGCATTGTATGGTATCCAGTGGTAGCAGATAGGTTGTGTTAGTGCAGTGTGTGCGTGTAGTCCAGTGGAACTGTGTTAAAGTGCATGGCATATTGTAAAGTGGGAGTGTGCTGTAGGGTGTATTAGTTTTTTTCTGTTCATTAGCCTGATAGCCTGAGGGAAAAAGATATCCCTCAGTCGGCTAGTGCGGGATCGGATGCTGCGGAGATGTATCCCTGAGGGCAGCAGAGAGAGCAGTCTGTGGGACGTGTGGCTGGAGTCATTGATGCTCCTCCTGGCTTTCCTCATGCACCGCCTGGTGTAGATCTGTTCAGTCCCAGAGTCTGGAGCTTCGCAACCAGTGTGGCAGTTAAATGCTGAACTATAATCCACCAACAGCATCCTCACATAGGTGTTCATATTTTCCAGGTGGGAGAGAGCAGTGTGCAGGGTGAAGGCAATAGCATCGTCTGTGGAACGGTTACTGCGATATGCAAATTGTAGTGGGTCCAGTGAAGCAGGTAGCACAGAGCAGATGTAGTCTCTGACGAGCTTCTCAAAACACTTGCTGAAGATGGTCAGAGCAACGTGCCTCCAGTCATTCAAGCATGTGATTTAATTTTTCTTCGGTATGGGCACAATTGTGGATTTTTTGAAGCATGCGGGAACCACAGACAGAGAGAGGGACAGATTGAAAATGTCTGTAAAAACCCCGGCTAGTTGGAAAGCGCATGCTTTGAGCACATGGCCTGGTATACCATCCGGACCCACGGCTTTTGGGATGTTCACCCGTTGGAAGGATCGGGTTACATCCGCGACAGAAAGGGAGAGTGGACTCACCTCCTCTGCAGCAGCCGCGGGAGCGCTCTCTGTGTGGGCGGTGTTGTCAGCCTCGAAACGGGCATAAAAAGTGTTGAGCTCGTCCGGTAGAGAGGCGGCAATGTTCACAGTAGCTGGTTTATTACCTTTAAAACCTGTGATGTTGTTGATGCCCTGCCACATGCTTATTGCGTTGTTGGTGTTGAATTGTTCTTCAACTTTGTTTGTGTATTGTCGTTTGGTGGCTTTGATGGATCTCCTGAGATCGTAACTGGCTTGTTTTCGATCGTCAGTGTTTCCGGATTTAAAGGCAGATGTCCGCGCTGACCGAACATCGCTATTAATCCACAGTTTTTGGTTGGGGTAGATGCAGATTATTTTTGTCGGAACTACATCTTCTATACACTTTATGATAAAACACGTTACAGAATCTGAATACGCCTCTATGTCGTCATCAGACGCTGCCCGGAACATGTCCCAGTCCACGTGATCAAAACAGTCCTGTAGTATAGCGTCCGATTGGTCCGACCAGCATTGGATTGTCCTGAGGGTGGGTGCTTCACCTTTCAGTTTCTGCCTATAAGCAGGCAGGAGCAGAACGGAAGAGTGATCCGATTTGCCGAAAGGTGGGGGGGGGAGGGATTTGTATGCGTCCCGGAAGGGAGTGTAGCAGTGGTCCAGCACACGATCACCACGCGTGTTTATGGTGATGTGTTGGAAGTATTTTGGAGCTATTGTTCTGAAGTTTGCTTTATTAAAGTCCCCCGTAACAACAAAAGCTGCATATGGGTGCACGGTTTCCTGCTCACTTATATTCCCGTACAGTTCCTTGAGTGCCTGGTCTGTGTTGGCTGAGGGGGAATGTAAACAGCCGTGATTATGATCGCTGTAAATTCCCTTGGTAGCCGGAATGGTCGACACAGAAGCATATGAAATTCCAGATCAGGGGAGCAGAAGGATTTAATAGAGTTTATGTTCCTTTCATCACACCATGAGTTGTTGATATAGAAACAAACGCTCCCACCTCTGCTTTTCCCTGTGAGCTCTTTCGTTCTGTCCGAGCAATGCACGGAGAAGCCTGTGAGCTCGATGGCTGAGTCTGGAACCATTGCAGACATCCAGGTTTCTGTGAGGCAAATAATGCAGCAGTCCCTTGTTTCTCGTTGGTATGAGATGCGCGCCCGCAGTTCACAGAGATTGTTTTCCAGTGACTGAACGTTAGCCAGCAAAATGGTTGGAAGAGGAGGTCGGAAAGCACTGCGTCTCAGTCTGACGAGGACCTCTTCTTCGGCTACATTTCTTTCATCGCGATCGTACGGGTCGTGCGCTCCACACAAAGGGTTCTGATGCCGTGTCTGTGAACAAGGCACCGGCATTCAAGAACTCAAAGTCCGGTTTGCGTTGCGCGACGGAGGAACCAATGTTTAAAAGCGTGTGTCTATCGTAGACAGTTATACTAACAACATCTAACATGTAAAACAACAAAAAAACAAATAAAACATACGAAAAACTGCAAAGTTTTCTCGGAGCTCGCAACACGGCTGCCATACTCTGCGCCATCTTGAACCAAGCTATACACTCACTACTTTACATTTTAGCAAAGTGTAATTTCTTCAGTGTTGTCACATGAAAAGCATAAAATTAAATAAAATATTTACAAAAATGTGAGGGGTGTACTCACTTCTGTGAGATACTTTATAGTCTTTGATTTTTCTCATTGTGATGGGTAATTAATTTGGAATTTGGCCTTTGTTTTCCCTCCTATTTATATTTCTGTGAAACAGGAAGCCATGGCTGGATAATTTAATGTTCATAATCATGCTGGTGCGCTCAAAATTGTGAATATGAATGGGAATATATTCATGTGTATCAAGCACCGAAGGTGCGATGGCACCTATTGTTTTTGTTGCCATTAATTTTCTTCTTCCAATCTTGAGTCTATGGCGCCCCATAGAACCGAAAGTTGGGAAATTTGGCACACTAATAGAGGATAGTCTCAACATTAACCATAGCAAATTTGGAGTCTCTAACTCAAACTCTCTTGCGCCACCACTTGTCCAAAATTCATAAATCAAGGTTTAGTTTTTTTTTGCTATTTTCAATTGTTCGTAAAACCTACTTTTTCAGACTCATCCTAGACGGTTCGTCCGATTTTCACCAAAATTGGCTCAGATCATCTACAGACCATGCTGGCAAAAATGTATGGAATTCAAGTTGATTAGTCAAACCGTTCTTGAATAACATGTGAATGAATCCTACGAAAGCTCGCAAAAATGGATCTGAGTGCATATCTCCGCAACAGTTTGATGTATTGAGACCAAACTTGGTGTGTGTTATAACAAGCATGACCTGAGACTACCTGCAGTGTTTCGGTGCAGTGCCACCTAGTGGTCAGGAGATACGAAAATGGCTATTTTTGCTTATTACTTCTCAATGGTTTGGCCAAAAATCACGTAAGATTCGGTGCGTCATGCCGAGTCGAACCATTTAAATTTTCCCATGTCAGCCATTTTGGGCGTCAGACATTTTGAATTTTGTAGTCAAATGCTATATTTTACAAACGCATTGACATATCGTAATGAAACGATACAGTATGTTTCATCAACACGATGACCTGAAGGAGCATGAGAAGTTTCGAGCCAGAACCACCTAGTGGTAAAATCAAATATTCACATGCTTATAACTTTGTGTGTGTTTGAATTATTTTCATGGGAGTCACCTTTTTAGACTCCTGAATCCTTGCCGAGTCCAACGATACCAAACTTGCCAGGTTTTGCCTTATGGTTTGTGCAACGTTGCATTTTAGCTCTTTAAAACCATTTGCCAATATCTTATAAACCATTACTCCAATCGACACAAAACAGTCGTAGGAAGTTCATAACATAGCATTCCAGCTATTTGCTAATACTCAATTGCCAAAATGTTGATAGTAAGTGGCATAGAAATGCAAACAAAGTTGGCAATCAGTCATTTTTTATCTTTTCATATGTAAAAATGTCTATAACTCCAAAACAAAATGAGATATTTTCACCAAATTTGATACACATGTATGGACACACTCTAATGTTGTATGGATACAACATTTGGTGGGATTGTGCCTCTTGGTGGCGCTATAATTGAACAAAACATGAAATTGCCATTGACTACAATAGAGTATTATGATGTAAAATGCTATATTTTACAAATACATTGGTGCACATTACAAAACTTTGTATATACCATCGATACCATGACCTGAAAGTACTCAAAAAGTTTTGAGACCAACTTTTGTGTTCAAAATGTCAAAATCTGTGAATTTTGCCTATTGTAATGAGACTGGTATTAATAGATTCCTTGACTGGTATTAATAGATTCCTTGGGTCATACTGAGAGCTGTGACACCAATGTTGCCATAGTCAGCCAAACTTCCAGTCTGCCATCTTGATTTATGATGGAAACCTACTTTTTCAAACTCCTCCTCAACCGTTTGTCCAATTTTCACCAAAATTGAGTCAGATCATCAGATTTGACAGATCTAACAGATCATCAGATCATCTTTAGACTATGCTGACTAAAAGTTATGGATTTCTTGTCGATAGAACATCGTACAGCGCCACTACAAATTTTAGACATGGTGCCAAAATTACTCTGAGGCTATATATCTGCAAAGCTTTGACATAATGACAAACTTTGTGTGTGCCATTGTCACCTCACACCTCACACACCAAAATGATTTGATTGCAGCTGTTAGTCAAAAGTGATCAGCCATTTAATCATATTACTAGAGGTTTTATTTATGATTTTTCAGCCATTTCATTTTAAATCATCCTAAAATTCCTTGTAGTACTCATTGTTGCATTTGGTCTGATGCTCCATGCTATGCTTAGCTCCTCATTTGGCTGCTGGAGTGCTTGGCCCCGTAATTGCTGCTTGCAGCTATAATTATGAATGGATTTGGATGGAATTTGTGATCTCTCTTTGTTTCACCCACTGATGCTGCATTAGAGGTCCTAAGGAATGTTTATGGCGGTCACAGGCCAAAACCTTAGGAATCAGTCTGTTGGTGGGTGAAGGGCAGAAACTGTATTTTAACCAATGAGAAGTCCTATCCTTCCCGGGCTTTGTACCAAATGTCGTCGACTTGCCCTCGACTTGCCAATTGTCTGGCCATTGTCCTGGTATCTTTATCTGATGGCGTTGGACAGTTTGCTTATGTTAGTCCACCAAGATCCAATCAAAATGTAGCAAATCTTTGTCCACTATAGTGGTCAGAGAGGGGCCCTGCCATAAACTGAGCCCTGTAATTTGCTGTCCACCACACTAGCTAATTAGTTAGTCTGGTTGTTGAAGAGAATTTTGTATATTTAAACTTACATAATTTGAAAATACTGTATTCTCATTATTTATGGCATATTTTATGCAGACAGGGTGGACATGTTAAGCTTTGGCAAAGCAAGTAAGCAAACTCATACAAAAATAACAGCTTATTCATCTCAGCCGTTGAAATTCCAGCCACTGAAGAGACAAAAAATCTGTTGTCCTGATGTAACAAAAGGGGATGGCCTTTTTTTAAAGGTGTAGATTTTCCAATACGTCTGGGTGGACAACCATTCAAGGGACATGGAAAAACTCTTATTTTTTGTTGAATAAAAATATCATTTTTATTACCAAATGATTAATACACTCAAATTAAATAATCTCTTATTTACCAAAATATTAATAGGAGAACAAACTTTTGAAATTGTATGATTTGACAATATTCTAGTATCATTCAAATTGAATGAGCAGTGTATGGGACATAGCAAAATAATAATAATAAATATAACTGCAAGCAGGGGCCAAGCACTACAGAAGCAAGAATCAGACCAACTGCAGAAATGAGTAAATTAAGCCATTTTAGAATGATTTTAGTCAAAATGGCTTAAAAATCATAAATACAACCTCTAGTAATATTAATTATTGGCTTATCACATTTTACCAATAGGTGGCGCTGTTATCAAATCGATGTTGTCAAATCTGTGTGAGTTGACAATGGCACACACAAAGTTTGGTGTCAATATGCCAAAGCTTTGCAGAGATACAGCCTCGTGTCATTTCGGCATCATGCCTCAAATGTATTGCTGTGGTATGCGAAAACAGTTTTGTCTATCAACACAAAATCCATAACTTTTTGTCAGCATGGTCTGAAGATGATATGATTCGATTTTGGTGAAAATCGGACCAGCGGTCTAAGAGGAGTTCGAAAAAGTAGTTTTTTAAATTAAATAAAAATGGCGGACAGGAAGTTTGGCTAACTATGGCAACATTGGTATCACTGTTCTCAGCATGACCCAAGGAATATATTAATACCAGTCTCATTACAATAGGCAAAATGCACAGAAAGCTATTAGCATTTATTTGAAATTTCATTAGAAATTGTGACCACAAGGTGGCACTGTCTCAAACAAATTTTAGTACTTTCAGGTCATGGTCTCAATGGTACATACAGAAGTTTTGTAATGGTACACCAATGCATTCATAAAATATAGCATTTTATATCATAATACTCTATTGTAGGAGTCACGTGACGTGCTCATGAACCTAGTCGAACTTCAGTAGACCTCCGTACGTTTGGCCCCTTTTTGCTGAATTTTTTGTTTTATTCATTAATAATACTTTCCCTGATGGCATACAATCGGAAACAGCAGGAGTTGTCTCCGTCGGCTTTTCCGATTAAGAAGAAATCCAAGCCACACGAGCGATATGGTGGACAAGATGGCGAACACTGTTACACTCTTTGATGACATTATAAGAACTAAGTTGACGGCGATGCAGAACGAGTACACTTCTCACATGTCAGTTGTTCAGTCGCTATTCTTTAAACTGGATCTTCTTACAGGGGAGATGAGAGAACAAAAGAAAGTTGTCGCAGATCATGCTTGAAAAATCAGTTTGTGGACTTACAGGATCGCAATAGGCAAAGCAATCTGCGTCTAGTTGGATTGCCTGTAGGTTCCGAAAAGGACGAACCTATGGGCTTTTTGAAAAGATCGCTACCGATGTGGCTCCCGTCTCTGGCGGGCAAAGAGATTGAAGTGGAGTGAGCACAAGGTACACAAGGCTCTCCTCAGATCGTGCTAAACCACGGGTTTTCATCTTTGAACTGTTGCGGTACATGGACAGGGAGCTCATTCTGTGGGCCGCCAGACTTCACGCCCCTGTGAAAACATCTGACGGAGCAACACTGTCTTTCCGGATTTTTCTCTGGTCACCGCAAAAAGAAGTGCATTTGCACCAATTAGGAAGGAAATTAGAGAAGTTGGCATCCAGAACTTTCTTCTTTATCCTGCAATGCTGAAGCTCATTATCAATCAAGGTGAACCTAAAATGCTATACTCCCCAGAAGAAGTCTTTCTTAGATCCCATTCATCCACCAAATCTCAGTGCACTTCAGCTAGACATTTGCTATCTAATCGGAGAAGAGATGCTCTAAATCAGTGGTTCTCAACTGGGTTGGCCTTGGGATATGTATATACTAGGGCTGTAGTCAAGTCCACCTTTGTAGAGTCCAAGACAAGTCCAAGTCCAGGACTATCGAGTCCGAGTCAAGACCGAGTCCAAAGAGTTTCGAGTCCAAGTCAAGACCGAGTCCAAAGAGGTTCGTAGGCGGAGTCAGTCCGACTAGTCACAATCAAGAGATGCACTACGCTCTAAATACATGACTCAAACTGCATTAATCTTTCGGGTGTACTAGTGCTTTGCAGTGAAGTGACTGTTGTATCAGAGAGAGCAGCATCCACCTTCGCACCTTCGTTGCATTCAAACCTTTTCCAAATCTCAAATGGTGCATACGCAACACGCTGTTTGCAATTAAAATAAAAATGAAAAGATATTAAATGAATTGTTGAAAATATCTGGAGTTATTTGGGAGGAGTAGGAGGCTATTAATTTGTGAGCTCTCTGAGCTCTAACAGTTTAGAATAACAGATATAGAATGAGATGTACGTATCAACTCACACTAGTCAGAAGGCTACAATTTTAGAGTATGCAGATTCTCTAATTGAACTCCTCTCAAATAAGTAGAAAGATAAATTTCATTTATTAATTGCAGTAAATTTAAAATGACATTTGAATAGGAATTGCATTTTCAATGCTGTGGTAATCTTCTGAAGGTATTTTATTTTCAAGCTGACATTCGTGGACACAACATCATCAGGAGCTAGCATTTGCAAATTCAAATTCTGAGCAATTCGACTAGGCGCAATTGTAATTCAGATATCTTCAACTATAATTGTGACTAGTCGAAACTGAATTAGAGATATCTCTAATTATATTTGCGGATGTATGACGCTCTATTGAAGATATCTCTAATTCAATTAGAGATATCTTCAAATGAGTTGTGACTAGTCATAAAGTATTTAGAGATATCTCTAATTCGATTTCTTACTAGTGCAATTATAATTGGAGATATCTTCAAATCAATTACGACTAGTCGAATTATAATTATGACTATCCGAATTATAATTATGACTATCCGCAATTATATTTATGGATAGTCAAAAAAGGTTTTAAATGTTAAAAGGGCTTGCCATAGTATTTTGACTAGTCAAATCATATTTAAAGATATCTGCAATTCATTTGCAGATATCTCTAACTCATTTGAAGATATCTCTAATTGAATTACGACTAGTCGAATTGTAATTGGAGATATCTCTAATTGTATTTTGACTAGGCGAATCGTATTTGAAGATATCTGCAAATATTTTTCAATGGAAGTCAATGGAAGATTATGACTAGTCGTAATTGAATTGTAGATATCTTCAAAGCAATTACGACTAGTCATAATTAAATTGTAGATATCTTCAAATCAATTACGACTAGTCGAATTATAATTATGACTATCCGAATTACAATTGTGACTATCCGCAATTATATTTATGGATAGTCAGAAAAATGTTTTAAATGTTAAAAGGGCTTGCCATAGGTTCGAGTCCGAGTCAAGTCCAAGTCCAAATGAGACGGTCAAAACAGAGAAAGAAAAAAATTATCTTCTTCAAAACCACATACTTAATTATTGATAATTTATGTGATACGAGAGACAGCATATCTTCTATTCTAATATAATAATTTTGCATTATTGTTTGTAATGATCTAAAAGCATGTGCAGCAACACTGTAGGATCAAATTAGGCTATTGTATTTCTCCTCCTGAAACCCAGCTATGGAGTTTTTGCCTCTGTAGTGGACATTCTATTTTAGTGTATTTCTCTGAAGCCTCACATGTCACAGTTATAAGTCTGGATGTCCTGTACAGAGCACATTCAGGGCTTTATAGAGATACTAAATGTTTTTAAACCCTCTCATACGTCTTTAAAGATGGCTATATTTAATTTAGGGAAAAAATTTACATCCTTATGGAAATATGATTATATTCTGTAATGTCTTTTAAATCTGAATCATTTTCAGATTGTTTGTCATAAAGCAACATCTCAGGAAAATGTTATGGGTTTTCAAATTCAAATATGACTTCCTGTTATGAAACAGGACATCATTTCATACATGTCCACTGTAGAGGACACCAGGACTAAAAGCATGTTTATTATGCATTTTGGGAGACAACAATTGAATAGGGAAATAAATTATATATCAGTTTGCTTATGAAATATTATATATTATTATGAAAATCTGGCCATGTATTACTCCCATTATGAAAATTATTTTTCAACATTCTGTCCCAACAGCAACACATTAATAAGCAAATTAGATACAGTGTATAGGTACACTGTGTTTAATGGGAAAAAGTTTATGGAATTTTTTACACACATATTGCATAAAACTAAATGGTATATCAAATAATTTTGTTGTACATTTTAAAACATAGTTGAGAATCATCCTTAAACAAAGTTTAGTATAAAAAAATCCTGAAACATAAAAATGTATTTGGTGATTTAAAAAAACTCCCATTGATTTTGCCGTTTTGATGTCTATTCATGGCATTTAATTTTAGTCCTTGTGTCCTCTACAGAGGACATATAATCAAATATGAATAAAATAGAGTTTAAAAAAAAAAATTAGGGGGGGGGGGCGTCTCAGGAAGATATTTTAGGTCTAGCAATTTCACTAATATTTGACCAATTCTCGTTTTTGTAAGATTTTATCTAGTCAACTTGAAAATGTAACTACAACATGATTCAAGAAACTTTCTCTTTATTAACCCTCTAGTTAAAGAAAAGTATATTCTAAGTGCACCACACATGACGTTGTCTTCATGATGTAAATGCTAAACAAATCACTAAATATCTTTGCAGAAAAGATGAACTACAACTACATCTTGTACACACTTTTATTATGCATATAGGCTATATGTTCTGAAATAATACAAGACAAATGCTCCAAAAAACTCAAGTAATTCCAATTCAAAATGACTGAAGGTATAACACCTAGAGTGCTATTATTAACTATAAAGGCTTTGTAAAACAATGAACAGCAGTTTTCAGCCTGTCACCCTGATGCAAACCTGAAATATCAGACATACAGTAGTAGTTCTTCACATGTTTTGTATTCGATTATGCTACTTTTCCATAGTTTTTTATATGTAAACATGGACGCGTTTGACGGTTGCGCTCGCGTCTCTTGCAGCGTCTCGTGCATTAAACGGCATTCTAAAAACGCGGCACTCTAGTAATTAAAAGATGTTTAACTCACATCTTCTTGTATTTTTTCTATTCCACTGCCCGCGTCAACACAAAAGCACATTCTGTGTGAATGGCACCTTGAGAGCATCACACGTGAGCGGTTAATCATGTGCGCCGATTATTCTTTTCGCTTTACTGTTATTATTAAAGTGTCTAATTCTAGAGTTTGGTAATATTTCTATTCAAAATCGCGATTCCTCGATTTATAAAAAATCTAATTGTGGCAAAATATTAAATTTGAATTAATCGATCAAATCTGATAAATCGCCCAGCCATTGCCACAGTGTTTGCTTATTTTTTACTTTATTTACATTTTTGTGTAATTTATTTTATTTTACATCCAGTTGTATTCCGTGCCTCCAGGCTTTATTCGTTTTGCTCTTATTCATTCTTTTTCTTATTCATTTGGTGCCACAGCGTTTGATGATTGTCATTTTTTTTTTTTTTTTACATTTAAACATTTTGCAAGTTTGTCATTTTATATTAGGCTTATAGCATGGTAATGGTGTATTTTTATTCGTTTTGGTAATTAAAGTCCCAAGTTTATTGCAGACAATGTGTCGTTGTAAGTTATAGATAAGCAATTGACCTGAAATGAAAGTGAAAGCAAAATGTGCACGGGCATTAATAAGGTATTTAAAAGCGAAGGAAAATGAGAGGGAAAACTCCAACAAACTTTGTAAAACCAAACTGTATTATGCAACTTGCCGACAGCGTGTCTGTGGCCAAAATAAAGATTATTTATACCTCCACGCAGCGCGCACACTCAGAGCCAGGCGCACACTCATATGATGCAGCTATGCATTTAACAGGCGGCCAATGACAATGCCCGTTCTAGATGGAGTTAAACCAATGGCAATTACATTACCCGTTTGCGGAACAAGCGAGCCAGATTAATGGTTTTGTTTTGAAAGAGAAAAAAAAGCATATATTGCTGGACTCGGTCGAGAACAACTTGAACATTTGGCGAGTCCGATGACCAAGTCAGAGACAAGTCCGAGTCCAAATACCAACGAGTCCAAGACAAGTCCGAGATGATAGAAAAACGTCTCGAGTCCGGACTCGAGTACTACAGCCCTAGTATATACACACATACTATACACACACACACACACATATAGTTTGTTAATTTGTTGAAAAACAAAAACAAAGCTAATTTATTTCTCAAAAATTAAGTTAAAAGACTGTACAGAATATGACTAATACTGAATAAACAGCCTATAAGTAAGGCTATTAAATAGCAGTCCCAAACTAGTTTTTGTTAATGCAATTATGTTGGTATGAGCCACCACAGTCATTTAAACATATGAAAAATGACACAAAGTGAAAATAACATGCTATATTTGGGCTATGGAAACAACAGTTATTGGTGAATATACAATACTATCATGAACTGTTAATAAAACGTGGAAACTGCTCCTGAATAGAATGAATATCATACCTTCATGCAAATCTTCCCCAGTTATCATACGCAGTACCAGTTATGTGCTTTATCGGTACAGTACTTTTATTTCACGCATTGCATGTTCGTAGTTTCTGCGCTTTATAAGTGAAATGATATAAAGCGTGGCGCCGCGTTCACGTGTGCTATAGAAGAGTGTGCGCTACGAACACGGTGTAACATCTGGCATGACAGGATAATTAGCTTTTCTGAGGTGAGAAACTTTTCATAAGTTACAAAAATAACGATAGAATAATGGCACTGACATTAAACCTGTCAACATCTCATCAGACTGCAGATACTGAATCGGGAAAGCGTGTTTTTCTCAGGCACTCTTTACTTAAAGTGCATCTGACAGACGTGTCAACAGCTTTCATGCCCATGTTTTAAAGTAAAAGTCTTGCATCAGAAAAAAATATTTAGAATTATGTTTTTTGTTGTTGATGTCGTTTCTTTGGCTGCACACTCCACGACCCACTCAGAACGGTTTGACGACCCACTTTTGGGTCGCGACCCACAAGTTGAGAAACTTCTTAATTCATAGTTACAAGAACCTTTTATTGTGCATACAGTATCACTTACTGTAATAATGTTATTTTATTTATGTTTTAGTTGTATTCTTTCTCTCTCTTTCTTTATTTTTTTTAAATAAAGATACTACCTAGTCAATATGTGACTATGGGGCCAATGTTGGTGCTTCAGTAATCTGCAGGTTTTTGTTGACACCACGGATCATATTAAGGGGTGCTGGCAGATCAAGGTTTGTTCTTGGTTTGATCTGCCATAGTTCATGGGAATGTATTTATGTTTCTTTGAATAGTGACGGGAAGGGTGGGGGGGGGGGATGTTTTAATGGTAGACTCATCTGGTTTTATTTTCAAACTTGTATTTTTTTCTTATGCAATAATTCTGTTTGATACCTATGACTGACCTTAATATTCTGAGTTGTGGCCCTCACAAACGTACAGGTTTTCAGGATTTTTTGCGAAGAAGCAAGATTGATATACAGGTACATATCAATAAATTAGAATGTTGGGGAAAAGTTCATTTATTTCAGTAATTCAACTCAAATTGTGAAACTTGTGTATTAAATAAATTAAATGCACACAGACTGAAGTAGTTTAAGTATTTGGTTCTTTTAATTGTGATGATTTTGGCAAAAAAACAAAAACCCACCAATTCGCTATATCAACAAATTAGAATACTTCAGAAGACCAAAAAAAAAACGTTGTTTAGTGATTTGTAGGCCTTCTGGAAAGTATGTTAATTTACATGTACTTAATATTGGTAGGGGCTCCTTTTGCTTTAATTACTGGATATTGTAGATGCTGTAGAACTGGCCATAAATAGTTCCATTCTAGCTGGTCGAAAGCTTTCATCGCATCTAGAGCTAATACTGCGCAAGGGGAGGACAAACTATTCATTGAACTAATAACATGATATAACCTGCGTAAGTTATCCGAAGTGGAGCGAGATTTAATAAATCCTGTTTGGTAACTGAAAAATGTATCATATCTAAAATGAGGGGGCCTAAATTTGAACAAAAAGCAGTATACAGTTCGATTGGAATACCATCTATGCCTGGGGATTTCCCTTTGTTCATAGATCGGATTGCTTACTCCAGCTCCTGAAGAGAGATCGGTTCAGCTAGGTATTCCGAATCTGATAGGCTAGGTAAATCAAGGTTGGACAGAAAAGATGCAAAAGAGTCAGGGTCACCATCAGCAGAAGAAGTATTGAGGTTAGATTAAAAAGAGTGGAAGGCGATATTAATGTCTTTTGTGTCTATCATAATGAGCCCAGATTGGGATTTCACTACTGAAATATTAGCAAACTTTTCACTGTTGCGTAATCTTAGAGAGATTGCACAATTTCAAGAGATAGGTTGAGAAAACAGTGATAAAAGTAGGGTCAGGAGTACAAGGGGCATAAACAGAAATACATACAATATTCCTATTCTCCACTATTGTTTTTATATGTGTTATTATACCGTCTATATCACAACCTTTATCTAAAATAGTAATATTTAAAGTCCTCCACACCAATATTAGGACACCCTTGGTTTTAGTGTCTGAAGATGAGTGAGATACCACTTCATAAAACTTGGTACACCTGTGTATATCCTCCTCTTTCAAATGGGATTCTTGAACTAACACTACAGGTGCATCTCAATAAATTAGAATGTCGTGGAAAAGTTCATTTATTTCAGTAATTCTACTCAAATTGTGAAACTCGTGTATTAAATAAATTCAATGCACACAGACTGAAGTAGTTTAAGTCTTTGATTATTTTAATTGTGATGATTTTGGCTCACTTTTAACAAAAAACCCACCAATCTCAACGAATTAGAACATGGTGTCACGTTGCACACGGGGATCCAGGGACGAGGAGACGAGGATTATCACAAACGGGGTATTTAATTCAGAACAGACGGAGGAGACACAGGAACACAGGTAAGGACATCGACACAGGCTTGTACAATGACCTTAACAATAATCCACAGGAAACATGGGGCAGAACAGACTATATATAGGGAGACATAACTGGAAACACCTGGGACGAAATCAAGACACAGACGGAGACTAATTAACTAATGATGGGGAACAGGACGGACCAAATAAGGGTGAGGAAACAAAGGCAGAGGAAGACAAAGTCTGACACATGGTGACATGCCAATCAGCTAATCAACTCAAAACACCTGCAAAGGTTTCCTGAGCCTTCAAAATGGTCTCTCAGTTTGGTTCACTAGGCTACACAATCATGGGGAAGACTGCTGATCTGACAGTTGTACAGAAGACAATCACTGACACCCTTCACAAGGAGGGTAAGCCACAAACATTCATTGCCAAAGAAGCTGGCTGTTCACAGAGTGCTGTATCCAAGTATGTTAACAGAAAGTTGAGTGGAAGGAAAAAGTGTGGAAGAAAAAGATGCACAACCAACCGAGAGAACCACAGCCTTGTGAGGATTGTCAAGCAAAATCGATTCAAGAATTTGAGTGAACTTCACAAGGAATTGACTGAGGCTGGTGTCAAGGCATCAAGAGCCACCACACACAGACGTTTCAAGGAATTTGGCTACAGTTGTCATCAGAGGCGTCTTACTTGTGCTAAGGAGAAGAAGAACTGGACTGTTGCCCAGTGGTCCAAAGTCTTCTTTTCAGATGAGAGCAAGTTTTGTATTTCATTTGGAAAACAGGGTCCTAGAGTCTGGAGGAAGGGTGAAGAAGCTCATAGCCCAAGTTGCTTGAAGTCCAGTGTTAAGTTTCCACAGTCTGTAATGATTTGGGGGTGTGTGTCATCTGCTGGTGTTGGTCCATTGTGTTTTTTGAAAATCAACGTCACTGCACCCGTTTTCCTAGAAATTTTGGAGCACTTCATGCTTCCTTCTGCTGACCAGATTTTTTAAGATGCTGATTTCATTTTCCAGCAGGATTTGGCACTTGCCCACACTGCCAAAAGCACCAAAAGTTGGTTAAATTACCATGGTTTTGGTGTGCTTGACTGGCCAGCAAACTCACCAGACCTGAACTCAGAGAATCTATGGGGTATTGTCAAGAGAAAAATGAGAAACAAGAGACCAAAAAAAGCAGATGAGCTGAAGGCCACTGTCAAAGAAACCTGGGCTTCCATACCACCTCAGCAGTGCCACAAATTGATCACTTCCATGCCACGCCAAATTGAGGCAGTAATTAAAGCAAAAGGAGCCCCTACCAAGTATTGAGTACATATACAGTAAATTAGCATACTTTCCAGAAGGCCAACAATTCACCAAAACAATTTTTGTATTGATCTTATGAAGTATTATAATTTGTTGAGATAGTGAATTGGTGTTTTTTGTTAGATGTGAGCAAAAAATCATCACAATTAAAAGAACCACCAAAGACTTAAACTACTTCAGTCTGTGTGCATTGAATTTATTTAATACACGAGTTTCATAATTTGAGTTAAATTACTGAAATAAATTAACTTTTCCATGAAATTCTAATTTAATGAGATGCACCTGTATATTTACTGTATATTCACCGAAATGCATACTGTACAACACTTTTCTATCAATAGTGTCCATCAGACTGTTAGCCGTCCTATCACGTTCTCACAATAAAACCAGAGAAAACACACTCAAATCACTCATAAATGCTCACCAGACGTGCATCCTCTCCTCTCCATGGTGCAGCTGATCGCTCTTCATCATCTATAACTTACATTTTTATATCCAAAGATTGCATTATCCGCAACGCCGATGTGTTAGCCTTCCACTGTGACATTTCCGTCTTCAAAACAATCCAAGAACTACATTTCCCAAAAGCGTAAACAGCCTCAGCGCACTACCGGACACGCTCTCTCACTGTGTGCGCCCCCCGCCCCCCTTCTGACTCAGAGGTGTCAAGTTTCAAAGCTGTGGCGAGTGACTGACAGCTAATCTGACCTATGAGACAGCTCTGAATAGAGTAGAGTAATAGATAATCAGAGGCGCTCTCAACCGAGCGCATATGATTTGAAGAGCTGTGTTTTGGCAAGAGCGCATCTCTGGTGCGCGTCTGGAACACACAACGATTTCTCAGCTTTGGGAGCATGCAGAAACCTGAAAATGGTCTCGTTTGAAAGAAGAGATCCTAATCTAAAAGATAATATAGAGTTTGTGGCTGTTTGCTGCTGCCTGAAGCAGTAGTAAGAGTAGGACAATTACAAAAACAAAGTTTGTGAAAAGGTGATAAAAAAGGTGATGCGCTGCACCTGCTGCCTACTTATACTCATGCTGTGATCAGCGGCAGCTGGATGCAATAATCGCATGCCAATGTGCATTGGCTCGTTTAGTTTACACTCGAAGTGGATAGGTCTCTCTAAGCGAGATCCCAATTCGTCGGTCCTCCAACGTGATGCCGAGAGTGACCGACTGATAGGGAACACTCTTTGTTTGCACATTTCATTGTTTACAAATAGATTAAATGAAATGGGACAAAATTAATCTTGACAAACTATATATCATTCTGAAGGTCTAAGCCTCAAGCATCGACGATAGATCGCTGTTTTTCGATGGAAAGCTTATAAGGAATGTATTTGCTAAATTTGTGTAAGCAGTAACATCCAAACGTCCATAATACAAAAGCAGTACATACCAGCTTCGTGTAATATTGAGTCACAAACCCATCCACTGCTGTAAATCCCGGTTCAGTTAGAGAGGTAAGGATCCATTGAACAACATCAGATCGTGTATTTTAGTCCAATGAAGCAATAACGTTGTTATATGGACGGATATTCCTGTGTTTACGACTCCTTTCTTCAGGGATAGTTATTGTTTGTATCCGTTTTGGAATAGCTCACGCTCAAAAAACTGCATCTTGGTTGTAAAAAACTATATGGTTTTGTAGCATTCACGCTCTCACGAGGGCTGTGACGCACGCTGTGACGTCCCTGTCATCTGATGGGGCGGAACTTAGCGTTCGGCTTTTTGGACAAAATAAACCTTTTTTATTTGTTTTTCAACATTTTTAATATGTATATGTGTTTTGTGGGGAATGTGGCTGCATCTGTATGATTAGTATCTGTGTTGCTGATTATTCATACAAAGCTTTTTTTTTTACTCAAATTATTCTTATTGTGTTTTGTAGTGGTGAAATAAATCACTTATATGATGTATAAGATTCTGTCTATAATAATTGTATAAATGAAAAAAAATGCAGTGTGTAATGAATCTATGAAGCTATTATTTCAGCTTTGGGGAATCATTTATTAAAGATTCAATATTGCTTTGATTATTTATGTATTTATTTATTTAGCAGACGCTTTTATCCAAAGCGACTTACAATTGAGGACATTATAGAAGCAATCAAAACCAACAAAAGAGCAACAACATGCAAGTGTTATTACAAGTCCTGGTTAGTCTAACCGTAGGAAGGTTTTTTTTTTTTTTTTTTTTAAGCAAACGAGTATATTGAATATAGAAAAGAGAACCTTAGTGTTAGTTTTACAAGAAAAGCTAGCAGTTAGAGAATAAATATGCAATTGATAGAGGTGGGTCAAATGTTTGTGTGTTTTTTTTAATAAAAAGAAGACAGATTAGATAAAATAAAATTAGAATAGAGAGTGCTAGAGTTAGAGTTAGAGGGTCAGATAAAGATGGAAGAGATTTTTCATCTTTAACCGTTTTTAACCGTTTCTTGAAGATGGGTAAGGATTCAGCTGCTCGGATTGACTTAGGCAGGTCATTCCACCAGATGGGAACAGTTAATGAAAAAGTCTGTGAAAGTGATTTTGTGCCTCGTTGGTTATGGTACAGTAATGTGTCGGTCACTTGCAGAATGCAAGCTTCTAGAGGGCATATAAGTCTGAAGTAATGAATTTAGGTAAAGTGGTGCAGAGCCAGAGGTGGTTCTGTAGGCAAACATTAATGCCTTGAATTTAATGTGAGCAGCTATTGGTAGCCAGTGCAAATTGATGAACAGAGGTGTGACGTGCGTTCTTTTCGGCTCATTAAAGATTAATCTTGCAGCAGCATTTTGTATTAATTGTAGAGGTTTGATGGAACTGGCTGGAAGACCTGCCAAGAGAGCATTGCAATAGTCAAGTCTGGACAGAACAAGAGCCTGAACAAGGAGTTGTGTTGCATGTTCTGAGAGAAAGGGCCTTCTTAATCTTCTTAATATTATATAATGCAAATCTACAGGACCGGGCCGTTTTAGTAATGTGGTCTGTGAAATTCAGCTTATCATCAATCACAACTCCAAGGTTTCTGGCTGTTTTTGAAGGGGTTATGGTTGATGAGCCTAATTGGAAGGTGAAATTGTGATTAAACGATGGGTTTGTTGAAACCACAAGCAGTTCTGTCTTAGTTAGGTTAAAATATTGATAAAATTTATTAATTACTGATTAAAGTGATATTAATCTTTAACTTATGATTTATACTTTATTAACGACTCGTCCAGCGAACATTAACATCAGTATATCTTTAACAATTTAGTTTATCTTGCTTCGTGGCCAACGATAAGACAAAATAAAGGGCTTTATCTAATTTGAGTTAGGTAACGTGATCTATGGCAAAATAGTTTAAACTACAAAATCACACATCCCAAGACATAATTCTTTATCAATGAAACAAGGTTTATTTGCTAACTGTTATTCTACAATACATAGACTAAACTTAATAAAACACAAACAACACATAAACATACGCACACACATACAGTTTTGAGGTTAGAAGAAAGTTTAAGCTAGCACTCGTTCTATCTTGTAACTTTACGAGAGGAAGATCCCAAACAGAGACTTTGCTGTCTTTCTGTGTACAGATCAATTCATCAGTTCAGTAAGATCAGAGATTATTGTTTGATAACTTGCGTTCAGCTGAGTTTCCATTTCCTCGTGTTTCCTGGAAATCTGGAAATCACAGCTGGCTTACGTTGCGTGACGTCACTGGGGAAGCCCTCTTGCGTTTGGCGGTCTTGGATTCTTTGTGAGACGGAAGACCCTGTTGAGCTGCTTGCCTTTTATGTTTTACGGCTTTGACGAAGTTTCGAATTCTTTTAGATGGTCAGCTTCAGCCTGATGGTAAGATGGTGGTCCAACGCGACCAGTGAAGATGAAGCTGAAGCTTCCGGTTTGTCAGCGAGCGAGCAAGTAAAAAGCAGACTTAAAGCTAAAAGCTGTAGTGTTCATTTTTAACCAGCTAGATTTGGATCCGCCCACGGCGGCTATCCCAATCAGATTGTTCTTGTGGGGCGGAGCCCCGCCCATGTCTTTTGGGACATACCAAATCTATTCTGTGATCTTCCATGTGAGAATTCTAAGAGTTTAATACTTATGTAAAGTGTTATCACATGTTTACCCATTTATAATATCACCAAATCTGTTGCACCACTGATTCGTATTTGTCGCGACCAGCTGTATGAATCTAAAGTTATAACTTTACAGGGAACAGTAACACGTTATAGGTTAAGACAAACAGCATAGGTTCCACTACACAGGTTAAGGCACAGATTAAAACATCCTACATTCCAAATAATCACACCCAGCATATAAACAACATCAAGCACGTCCTTCCTGGGTATCTTTGTTCTAATAGTGATGGAATAAATGAATGTTTTTGTGCATAAAGTCCACTCAAGTTTGGGTGTTCCCTGAGAGAAGAGACACAGAAAAGTAATTTCTTTGACCTGCAGAGGGGGCGAAAGAGGAGCGACAGAGGAGCTGTCCGGGGTCATGAGGATGTCACATCCTGGGGGATCTGGTGAGGGTCAGTTCGAAAGTCTTCATCATAAATCCGTCTTCCTTATTGATAGCTTCATTGAGTTATAGTTAAATGGTCCTCTGGGATCCAGATAAAGAGTCCTTTTGTCCTGTTTTGGAAAACATCCAGATGTTTCCCTTAAATATCTCCTAGTTTTTAGGGGTCTCCTGAGATAAGGAGACTTAGGGCAGGAACTCAGCCAGTCAGTTAAATGTGGATGGCTCATGTATTAACCTTTTACGACCCCTTAGGAATGTGCTGTTTCTCAATCATTTTGTGTGTGTGTTCTCACGCATACGAGGCACCACACATCCCCCTTTGGCTCGGTGTTGTTCCCGATGGAACATCGGCGGGCACTGGAACAAGAGGCAGAGAGAACAGGCACACACAAGACACAAACAACATCTCTATCACTGACTGAATACTAGTGTAGGGTAATTTGGGAAGGAACAGGTTAGAAACTTGAGAAGACGTAGGGATGCATTGTTTAGGATTATTGGCAACCGGGTCATTCCGATTGGTTTACTTGTTAGGGGTTCGACGAGGTGGTATAGGCATGATCTTAATCAGGTTGGTTGAGTTCTCGGGTTCGGGTTCTTTGTCAGTTTTATCACGTCGGAAAAGGCGCGGGACGCCTGACGTGCATTTGTTGAAGGACTCTTGAACGGCATTCACTCGCTTGTGTAGGAGGAAGGCCAGTGTAAATGTCACAACATATCCTACAATAGTAGAGATGCAAAGCACTGTGTCAGCGGCAGACTAAGACCGAATAATTGTTGCGCCAGTGGGCGAAAGGCGAGCTATAGCTTCTAAAGCTGTGTCAACAGGTGTCAAGTCAATAAGTTGCGTTCCTTCCTCCTTGATCCTTTCTTCCAATTCTGAATAGAGGACAAAGGAATGCTGTTTGAAGAAGGGTGAGATTTCGATTTCAGCCTGATACTCGTCGTCGGTAAGGTGATACAATGCTAACTCGTCAATATGGAGGATCGAGCCCTGTCCCAGTGATCCATAAAGTTTGGTTGGGCAGAATAATGCGCGTGGCAGTGTCGTGTTGATCGTATGTGAGGGTAGCTGTTCGTGCTGGTGTATTGACCAGCCATCGGTTTCCGATGATTTCAGCTTGTGTTACCTCAACTTGAGAACGTGGTGTTGCTTCGGCGGGGCAGCTAGTGTGGATTCTAGGCTGCAGATGTCCTCTGTATTATCGCGTACGAAGGGTTTACTCGGGCATAGGAAGTGAATGTCCTTAGTGAGCGTACACATCTTTAGGTTTGGGGCCAGATACAACTACTCGTTGTAATGTGATACGCAACGACTTCAGGAGTGTGGATTTTGACATAGGTGTTCCCTTGCCAAAATCCCACATTCACAACGTCTTTAAGCTGGTAAATATTATTAGCGTCGATAATGGGCAAACTGAGAAGAAAGGCCAAGTCGCCTGCATCTGGGTCTGCGTATATAGGAATAGCGCTACCAGGGAAGGGGCGAGATGAGTTTGGATGGGACTAGCGTGGCCCGCAGTGACCAAGTTTGGACGTTTGGATAAGGCTAAGAGGTATCACGTGGGATGGGAGGGAATGAAATGTCCAGGACTCTCCATGTAATGCACCTGCTTTGGCGAGGGCATCGGTTTGGTCATTTAAGTCTTTGTTTTGTCCTGGTTGACGTGAATTACCTCTGACTTTTTTCCAATAAATGATCATGTCATGTTCAGTGACTATGGCGTCGCTTGCTTGGAAGAGTTCCTGGTGCTTGACAGGCTTGTTGTTAGCTGTCTTGTATCCATTCCGTTTCCATCCAGTTAAATGGCATGTGAAGCTTAGACGGGCATAGTTCGAATCGGTACAGATGAGGAGTTATTTGATGTTGTGGGATGCAGCCAGTTGTAGGGTGATGAGGATGGCTGCTATTTCTGCATATTGCGATGATTGAGGGCCTAATTTGAGTTGTTGTGGTGGGCACAGGTCATTGTTGAGCCAGACCACACCCGCTCCAGCTTGTAGATTGCCCTTGCGATTGTAGGAGCAGCCATCGAAATATGCTATGGGCATTCCTTCACACACATTCTCCTCGAAGTACCTGTGATTTGTCATTTGCGGTTGTGGCGGTTCTTTCGGTTCTGCTGAGGTGTACAGCGTGTCCGTTGAACAGTTTTGGCAGGCCGTAAGCCCGTTTCCAAGTGAGGATTTGTAGTTTTGGGCATATCTTGCCTCAACGTACCGTCCTTGGAGTGTCATTAGCCAGGTAGCTATGCGTGCGTTGGTCACCACGCAATCTCTGATTCGTTGACTTTTGAGGAAGGTGACTGGCTGGTGACAAGCCTCGATGATGACTTTCTATACACCGATGTAATTAGAGAAACGCTAGATGGCCCACACAGTGGAAAAAGCAATGCTTTTTCGCAGTTTGAATACTTGCATTCTGGGGGAAGCAGCGTTTTGCTGGCATAAGCGACCACTCGCTTGTCTTTGTCATGGAGCTGGTATAGGCCTGCGCTGAGGCACTGATTAGAGAAACGAGCGTCCAGATATAATTATTTTCCTGGGTCTGGGTAGGCAAGGCACGGAGCAGAGCACAGGCACTGTTTGAGCTGGCTCATAGCTGTGCCCTGGGCTTTCGTCCAACAAAGGGTTCATCCTTTTTCAGGAGGGAAGTTAGTGGTCGTGCGATGTCAGCATAGTTTTCGATGAACTGTCGTGAGTAATTGCACACTCCCAGAAAGCTTCGCAGTTCAGAGACGTTAGTTGGTGTCTTTATGCTTTGGATTGCTTGGGCACGGTTAGATTGTGGCTCGATGCCGTTTCTTCCGACAAGCAGTCTGACATAGTTCACCTTGGTTTTGCACCATTGTCCTTTGTGAAGGACGATTTTAGCTCCTGCTTTTGTCAGCTGGTTTAGGACGTGATCGATTTCCTTGAGGTGGTCTTCCACACTTGAGCTTTTCATTAAGACATCGTCTACGTAGACGAGGTTGCCTCGGACTCTGGCGTCAGGGCATGCCTTCTTAAGGAAAATGTTGAATTCTGCTGGTGAGTTGGCATAGCTGAAGGGGGACCATGTGAAGGTGTACTGTCGGTTGCCAAAGCTGAATGCCAGCTTATGTTGGTCGTCGGGGTGGACAGGGATTGTCCAGAACCCGGAGGTGACGTCCAATATGGACAGGATCGTCGAGCCTTTGATTTTTGGAATTTCTTGGTCCAACTGGGTCATAGTGACAATGGTACTTGCTGATTCAACTTGCGATAGTCGATGGTGGGTCGCCATTTGCCGTTAGATTTTAGGACTGGCCATATCGGGGCAGAGTATGTGCTGTTAGAGGGCCGGATGACACCCCTTTCCAGCATGGAGTCAACAATTTCTTGCACTGGCTAATTGGAATCTTGTACTGTCGCACAAATGTGGGTGGCACATTTGGGTTTGTTGGGATGCGCGTGGATGTTGGTCAGTCCACAATCCAGGAATCCTTTGCGAAGGAGTCCTTGTACTTGTGCAGAACCTCTTTGAGTCCTTGGCGATCCACTTCATTGTGGAGGGCATCCGCCTCACTCAAGATCTGTTGAATTTGTGCATTGAACCCGGCGTAGGGTTGCTCTGCATTTATGTACAAACCCGATTCCAAAAAAGTTGGGACACTGTACAAATTGTGAATAAAAACAGAATGCAATGATGTGGAAGTTTCAAATTTCAATATTTTATTCAGAATACAACATAGATTGTATCAAATGTTTAAAATTAGAAAATGTATAATTTTAAGGGAAAAATAAGTTGATTTTAAATTTCATGGCATCAACACATCTCAAAAAGTTGGGACAAGGCCATGTTTACCACTGTGTGGCATCCCCTCTTCTTTTTATAACAGTCTACAAACGTCTGGGGACTGAGGAGACAAGTTGCTCAAGTTTAGGAATAGGAATGTTGTCCCATTCTTGTCTAATACAGGCTTCTAGTTGCTCAACTGTCTTAGGTCTACTTTGTCACATCTTCCTCTTTATGATAAGCCAAATGTTTTATATGGGTGAAAGATCTGGACTGCAGGCTGGCCATTTCAGTACCCGGATCCTTCTTCTACGCAGCCATGATGTTGTAATTGATGCAGTATGTGGTCTGGCATTGTCATGTTGGAAAATGCAAGGTCTTCCCTGAAAGAGACGACGTCTGGATGGGAGCATATGTTGTTCTAGAAGTTGGATATACCTTTCAGCATTGATGGTGCCTTTCCAGATGTGTAAGCTGCCCATGTCACACGCACTCATGCAACCCCATACCATCAGAGATGCAGGCTTCTGAACTGAGCGCTGATAACAACTTGGGTTGTCCTTGTCCTCTTTAGTCCGGATGGCATGGCGTCCCAGTTTTCCAAAAAGAACTTCAAATTTTGATTCGTCTGACCACAGAACAGTTTTCCACTTTGCCACAGTCCATTTTAAATGAGCCTTGGCCCAGAGAAAACACCTGCGCTTCTGGATCATGTTTAGATATGGCTTATTTTTTGACCTATAGAGTTTTAGCTGGCAACGGCGAATGGCACGGTGGATTGTGTTCACCGACAATGTTTTCTGGAAGTATTAATGAGCCCATGTTGTGATTTCCATTACAGTAGCATTCCTGCATGTGATGCAGTGCCGTCTAAGGGCCCGAAGATCACGGGCATCCAGTATGGTTTTCCGGCCTTGACCATTACGCACAGAGATTGTTCCAGATTCTCTGAATCTTTGGATGATATTATGCACTGTAGATGATGATAACTTCAAACTCTTTGCAATTTTTCTCTGAGAAACTCCTTTCTGATATTGCTCCACTATTTTTCGCCGCAGCATTGGGGGAATTGGTGATCCTCTTCCCATCTTGACTTCTGAGAGACACTGCCACTCTGAGAGGCTCTTTTTATACCCAATCATGTTGCCAATTGACCTGATAAGTTGCAAATTGGTCCTCCAGCTGTTCCTTATATGTACATTTAACTTTTCCGGCCTCTTATTGCTACCTGTCCCAACTTTTTTGGAATGTGTAGCTCTCATGAAATCCAAAATGAGCCAATATTTGGCATGACATTTCAAAATGTCTCACTTTCAACATTTGATATGTTATCTATATTCTATTGTGAATAAAATATAAGTTTATGAGATTTGTAAATTATTGCATTCCTTTTTTATTCACAATTTGTACAGTGTCCCAACTTTTTTGGAATCGGGTTTGTAATTTGAGGGGCTTTGGCCCCCGATGGTCACCTGTGTAGGTGATTCTGTCGCAGGCTGTGTTGAGACAGCGTAGACAGTGAGGTGAGCTTTTTTCTCTTGAGTTTCCAAACGAGCTTGGCTGGTTCCACGATCTCTCCCATTGACTCTCATGAGGCCTTGCTTGGTCCCATGACTTATCCCAGTGTCGTCCAGGTGAGCGTTGATGTCCACGCGGTCCATCCCAGTGGTCATACCTCTGTTTAGGTCAGGTGCCAGCGTGTGAGTCTCGTTCTTTGTTGGACGGGGGTGCATTCCACTCTCTGTGTTGTGGCTTGGCGCTGTCTTGGCGTTGGGAGCCCTCTAGAGCCAGTCCGTGACTATGAGTGTTGAAGTCAAGAACTGCTGGGGTTTTAGCGCTCTTTTCTGAGGCCATCTTTTGTTTGCCGTAGGCTTTCTGCACCAAGTCTCGCAACTGCTGAGTGTTCATTGTTCGTGGACATGCGAGAACACCAAGATGGTGGCTTATGCTGGGATGAAGGTTCCTTGGGAAGAGAGTTTTAAAGTTCAGTTCATCCTCCATGTCAGGTTCGTTGCAAGTTCCAAAGTATGCTTGTCTGAGTCGACTGTAGTAGGCTTGAGGAGGTTCGTGACGTCCTTGTCTCGTCTCCAGGGCAGCCACTAAGCCTTGATCGGACTCAGGATCGGCAAACTCTTTAATGAGGGATTTTTGAAGCTCAAAAAGTTGATGAAGTTGATAATCAGATAATCAGTCTTTGTATTAGAAGGCTGCCGGTCAAGGAAGCTGCGAACATCAGGACTGGATGTCGTTCAGAGTAAATAGATCTTTGTCCATACCGTTAGGTCGCATTTCCAGATGGAAATCGATATCTTGAAGATAAGCTTGGACATTTTGGCTATTTGGCACGCTGGGGTTGAATTTGCCAATGTTCCTGGCGAGCTTGTCGAGGTCTTTTAGGTCCAAGCCGTGCGACGATCTGCGGCTGGCTGCAGCAGATTATTTTGGCTTTGTCGTGAAGTAAAGTTCTTCAGAGGGCGCTGGTGAATGTTTCAACACACCCCCTCCATCTTTTGCTCGCGTGTCAGTCCAGGAACAGGTGACCTGGTCCTGCTCGGCAGGGGTGAGGTCGGTGCATGTCGAGTCCTCGACGGCTCATGGCGCAATACATAAGCGTGCTTGAGTTCCTCTTGGAAACTTTCATATTCCTCTTTGAAGTAGTCGAGCTGTCGTGTTAGGCGGCTGATCTCGTTTCTTGACTCATCCAGGTGAGCTTCAAGGGCTTTGATTCTGCTTTTTTTGTCCCTGAAGTCAGCCTTTGCCTTCTCCAGTAGCTGCTCTGCATACTGTAGCTTGTCAGCACGATCAGCGTAGTCTTCTTGATTTGCTCCATTTCGTGGCTAGTAGCTGCTAGAGTCTCTTTTAGGCTCTTGATCTCCTCCTCAGCGCCTTGTTCCACCTCATCAGTCCCTTCCTGTCGTTCCTGAGCTTCAAGTTCCAGCTGCTCTATGCGTCGTTGTGCGCTTGTCAGCTCCTGCTGGCATTGTGCAGCGTGCTTGTCGCTCAACTTGAGGGTGGCGATGAGTGTGTGACTTAAGGAGCCGGTGATCTTGGCTAATTCTTTGTGATTGTAGCTTTGCCTTGGGTCTTGTCCCATGAGGCTTGTTATGTTGTCATCCAGCTGGTCCTGTGTCTGATGTTTGAGCATTTCAGCAGCCTAAGGGAGGAGGCTGTCTGTCGCAACACTTTGCCATGTTTCCAGATCCTCCCAGTGACTGACATGTTCTGTTTTGTGAGACATGTTCTGGCAGGGTGAGGGAGATCTTGAACCAAACTGACACAGACCTTGAATGGGAAACAAGCAAAACAAAACAAAACAAAACAAAGCAAAACAGGGGTGTAAACATGCAAAGTATAGTGTATGCTAATGTTGAGTGAGCTTCTCTGCGACTGTGATCCTCTGGTGGGGTGCTTCTAATTTGTAGTCTCTGTGGATAAATTATTGAGCACACATAAAGGTAGCACAGCTGAGAAACAGAGCAATAAAAGAACACCAACAGAATGAGTACACAGGGGTAATAATTGGATGCTTCACCTTTTCCTGTAAGAGAAAGTCTCCTTGTTTTCGAGGAAGGAGGTCAGTCTAATACGAATGTGAGGGAGAGGGACAAGAACAAAATCTCTCTTTCTGGTAAGCAGATTTTCCTCTTGTCGCTCTTTTTCTTTTTTTGTTAAGTCTGATTTAGAAGGACGCTTCTAGTCAGAGGATTGTAAACAGGTTTTCTCTTTTGTAATAGGACTGTGATTGCCATTCATTTTTTTCTCCTGGATGTAGGAAAACAATAGCAATGACAGTACTGGTCCCTTAATGGCTAAATGTACACCACAACTCTGGTTAGCGTGTCTCTCGTGTGTGCTTAATTTTGCGTCTTAATTTTGCAATCTTCTCATTGACCTGCTTTAAATTGGAGGGGTAGGATTTCACAATAGAGGAAGATAAATAGAAAACAGTTTTGAAACGTAGTTCTCAAGTTTCACAAATACCTGTTCAATTGCGAAAGTTCTCTGCTCATGATCTTCCCACAGGCAAAATCTAAGCAAACAGTAGCAGTAGTCAAGTTAGAAGATAGCAGCAGGGAGGAAAGATAAGAGGATTGTGAGGATGAGAAAAAAAATGTGAGGATTTACTCCCAAGGTTAGGACTAATAATAAAGGTGGCAGTGTGGTGGCGCTGTTGAGTCGATGCACTTAGTGGGTTGGTTTTGCTGTTTTACAGGGTAAAACAAACTGACCTAAGTTTTGAGGAAACCTTAATTTCCTTTTGGGTTTTTTCTAATTGGAAGGTTAACGTCCTTTTACCCTAAGCTTGGTGAGAAATGACATTGCCTCCGTGCATAGCAGCAAGGTCCCCCCCCGTCCGAGCGCACCAGGTGAGCTCCTGTAAGGGTCTTGCCGAAAACTCGGTCCCCACCGTATTGCAGTGAGCTTCTCAAACAGCTGTGGCTAGGCATTGCCACTAGGCATTGCCTAGCCAACCCAGCACTAGGGGGCGCGCTATCTACTCTCAGGCCTAAGTAAAGGGCTTTTGAAGATTTTGAAAAAAAATTTGGCCGAGTTAATCAGATCACTAAGGAGATGAAGTAAGGCCTAACAGGTAGGGCCAGACTTGTGTTGTGACTGAAATTAGAATTTAAAATTAGAAATTGTGGTTTCTAATTAAAATTTAATGATGTTATCATTAAAATTGATAGGATCGATTAGGATTAGAATTACAAGAGCAATTTACAATTGAGCTGATAAACCAATATTGTTGCAATATGTAAACAGGAAGTTTAATTAATTCTTAAATGTAATTAGAATTTTTAAATTCGCAATTAATTATGAAATTAAATTACAGCTTCCAAATCACTAATTTTGGATCCCTAGCATCACAAGTTACTCATTCCTCCTTGTGTCATTAACATCATCAAACCAAGTTAATCGGTGCCATCCTAATTACTTGTGAAGGAAATAAAAAAATTCTGGCCCTCTTGATACCGATTAAGATTTTAATGTTGTCAAATTATAAGAGCACTTATGATTAATCAGTGGCTATTGTTGCTACGTGGAAGCAGGAACTGAAATTATTTTATGAAATGAAATTAATTTCAAATTTGTAATTAATTATGACATTACATTAACAATTTAAAATTCCTAACTTATCCACTGATGTCTTTAGAATCAAGAGAGCTATTATAATTGAATTAATCCCTGTATTATCAAGGTAATGAGGTAGTACCGAATAATTGTCTAATAAAACCACCAGCTATTAAACTGATACCCACTAAAAATAAAGACCTTAAACAAATGTTTATTAAAACCACCTGTGAGATTGCTAGCCACTCTGATGAGTTATACAGCCAGTTTATTAACATTGCCTTTGTCACAGTCCTTTTAAATGGGAGAAGAGATAGAGAAAATCATATGAAAAGGGAAGAAATGCGGTAGCAAGTCTCAGTGTGAGTCGAAGTTCAAAAGTTCAGTCACTTACATTTCAAAACACACTGCATTCAACCCACATTCAAAACTCTCTAAATGCTAGGTGCTAATCGTTAGCCTTCAATGCTAATAGCCTTGTATATATGCTTCAATGCAAGCTGCTTAACTTTGTGCTAATGCTATTTGTTTACAACAGCTCAAAATGGCGCGGGGACTGAGCCTACGCACTAAAAAATGCTCCGGAAATGGTTTCCAAAGACTTCCTGGTTGAGCTTGTCTATTGGTGATGCGCACACCAGGATGTGATTTATGTTTCAGTACATAAACGGAGCCGTAAGTGTGTTTCACACTTCAAAATCAACAAGCACTATGTAGATTATTATCTTTTTATAGCACTGACACTCTCGCTCGTTTAGGGCGAGATAAATTAATCTACGGATTAATTATTATAAATTCTTGAGGCCTCAGCGGACCTTATGCTGATATTTGCCTGTTTAGACAACCAGCACAGATATAAAATGATTTAACTTAATCGATCACATACTTCTCCCCGACAGACCGCGTTGGCCACTCCTTTCTCTGAGCGCCGCGCGTCTTGATTTCACTCGCGTGGTGAATCAAAAGTGGCCGAGAATCAATTAATTAGCTAAGTTAATGTTCTCAAGCCGGGATATTTTTAATATAGATGAGTTTGTAAGTGGGACGCGCACTTAACAAATCAACTACTAGGCCTTAGAAAGAGAGAAATGAGGTCATCCGCTCATTGTCTCTCCTGCGCTTTTTTTTTAGAGCGACTTACTCTTGTCTTAATAGACAAATATTAATTTACTGCAGTTAATTTCTTCTTAACAACAACTCGCGTTGCACTGTCTTTCATTCAAAACGCACCGTGTGCCACAAACAAGAATACAGTATCACAAACAAACGTTGTTTCTCTGTATGTAATCAATTTTTCCGGATAAATAGATTAATACACAAATTGTCTCTTATTAATGTGTTTATGGATTTTCAAGTTAATCTAATTGCCAGCTATTTCCTCCACCATTTGTAATAAATCTATGAAGCTATTATTTCAGCTTTGGGGAATCATTTATTAAAGATTCAATATTGCTTTGATTAAAGTGATATTAATCTTTAACTTATGATTTATACTTTATTAACGACTCGTCCAGCGACCATTAACATCAGTACATCTTTAACAATTTAGTTTATCTTGCTTCGGGGCTTTATCTAATTTGAGCTAGGTAGCGTGATCTATGGCAAAATAGTTTAAACTAGAAAATCACACACCCCAAGACATAATTCTTTATCAATGAAACAAGGTTTATTTGCTAACTGTTATTCTACAAACCCGATTCCAAAAAAGTTGGGACACTGTCCAAATTGTGAATAAAAACAGAATGCAATAATGTGGAATTTTCAAATTTCAAATCATAATATACATACTCACTCCAGAGTATAGAGTCCCAGTAGTCTTCATCTTTGTCAGCATGGGCCCTGGCAAACTCTAGGCGGGCTTTTTTGTGCCTGGGCTTTAGGAGAGGCTTCTTTCGTGGAAGGCACCCATGCATGCCATTCCTCTGCAGTGTACGCCGTATTGTGTCACGGGAAATAGTCACCCCAGTTTGGCTTTCTACTTCTTTATATAACTGCAGTGATCTTGCATGTCAATTTTCTTCAACCCTTCTCATCAGAAGACGCTCCTGACGAGGTGTTAACTTCCGTGGACGACCTGGACGTCTCTGTGAGATGGTTGCAGTTCCATCTTTTTTAAATGTTTGTACCACTTGCTACAGTATTCTGACTGATAAGTAAAGCTTTGCTGATCTTCTTGTAGCCTTCACCTTTCTTGTGTAAAGAAATTATTTTCTTTCTCAGGTCTTGTGACATTTCTCTTCCATGTGGTGCCATTGCTGACAGCATGAAATGGGAAGGGGTTTTCTTTAAGAAACACCCTTTTATAGTCAACTGTCACCTGTGTAATGAATAATTAGACTCACCTGTGGTTGAATTCTTGTTAAATTAGACATTTGTAGTCTAAAATTTAGCTTTGCTCTAGAGACTTTCAGTGGGGTGTACTCATTTTTGCATCACCCTAATTTGAGTAAAACTGAAAATTTTGTTCTCTAAGTTATATTATTAACCTTACTTTCATGTTATAAGTTAAACAGATGTTATAAAAACTTAGTCTTGTCAACATTTTGGAAAATGTTTTTGTGTTCATTGAGATATTGTTTAAAATGTTACTTTTCAAAGGGGGTGTACTCATTTACGCTGAGCACTGTATAGGGGAACTAATACGACTAATGACACACAGCTGGGAACAATAAGAACTAATAGACAGAGCAAAGGGTAATGGGAAAAGAAGTCCAGATCTAAACGGCAATGATCCAAGGGGAGTGCCCTCATGTAGCTGCCATGGACACTTCAGCAGAAGGCTGTGATAGACTGTTTTTGTTAACTGGATCAACAAATTATTTGACAGATCTTATCACTACATCTGTCATGAACTTTGATGAAAGCATTTTACTTCAAAGGACAGAAGAGGATAAAGTACATGTTTTGATTAAACTAATTCCTTTTTATACTTTTTTTTTTTTTTTTTTGAAAAAGAGTTTGTAACATCATATGATATTTAGTATATGATTGTTTCATAAACTATTATTTAGTCTGCAGAGCAGTAAAAAGTTTCACCAGAAAGTATCTGAAACATTTAATAAAGTCATTGTCTTTTTTTAACCTACTTCTTTAAAACAAAACTTGTGTCATCTTGATAGTATGAATGTTCCTTTTTTCTACTCAATTCCATGGAGGTGTAGCTCATTATGATTAAAATGACTGACTTCCTCTTTGGAAGAAGCCAGTGGTTTAATCTTATTGTTCCTGTGGTGTGAACCCTGTCTCATTGTCATTGATTCATTCCTCCAACTTCCTCTTTGGTTGAAAAGTTGACAGATCCACAGTGAGTCTCTGTCATTAGCAGCATGCTCATCATGTGATGTTTGTCTGTGTTTATTTTATCAATTATTATTTCAAAACAGCCTTTGTAGCTAACACAATGCATGCTTAAGGTAAAAATGTGTAGTTCCAAAATACTAAGTGTAAATACTAAGATGCTTAAAATACTAAGTGTGCTTCGTTAAGCAAAAGAGGCAAGCCCGTTCCACAGAATCAAGAGCCTGGAAGAATAATATTATAATGCTTAAATTATTATTTTAAGTTGGCTCTGATACTGTGGGCAGTGCGCCGATAAATGGTGCAGTTACGCTTTGGGTGTCCCGAGTTCGAATCCTGCCTTGTGGACCTTTCTCGATCCCATCCCTCTCTCTTCCACTAATTGTATGTCATATCTCCACTGTCATATCAAGAAAAATTAAGAAAAAAAACAACATAAAAAGAAAATAAAAAAACATATTTTTATAGAATAATACTAGTGTTAAATATGTGCCATAGTTTGTGCCAATGTATATTTGATGGGTTTCCCCATCTGAGTCCTGGTTCCTCCAAAGATTTCTTCCTATCTACTTGAATATCTTCAGTTTTCATCTGTACAGTCCACAAAACAGGCAGTGTAGACTCATTTCGGAACAGTCCTATATAAAAACTGCACCAACATCTGCTGATTTTAAGTCTCTTCTTAAAACGTATTTATTGTTGCATATGGTCATAAGTAGGTTCAGTGGTATAATTGTAGTGTACTGTTTGTCGGTGTCTTCTGTTTACTTTTTGTAATTTGTTATTTGCTTAAATTTTGCACATTACTTTGGCCAACAGTTATAGTTTTTAAATGTGCTTTATAAATAAATATTTCTGGCTGACTGAGAGTATTTTATTGCTTTACCTGGGAGATATAATTTCTACATAACACATGAATGTGATTATCTTTACTGATTTTTTTTCTATTATGTGTCTGTCTATAAATATGCCAAGAGCTGCTGAACTGTTGACATAAATATCTATTCTATTCTATTCAAATTGTAAAGCTTTTTCTTGCCACCATCACCTTTGGCTTGCATACTGTGGAAGACACTGTTGTTTGTAAAACACTGTTGTTATGTAGAGATACTTTTGTAAATACATAGGCAAGGTGTTGTTTGTGAAGGATGCACAACAAGTGATAACCATATCACCATCATAAAATAAAATGGAAAGTTAATGATTGTATATTCTTTTCTTTTCTTTGGAGTTTGTCTGAACTCCATAATGATCCATTTTATCCAGCAATTTGAGAATGATTCAAATAACATCTTGTGCTTCAATATTAGCAAAAATTTGATCTTTAAATAAAAGAGTTCACATAATAATTGTCATAAAATGGTTGATTTCATTACCAATAAATACTACATAATCTTTACAAATTTTGCATCATAATGTTTGATTGCACTATGTGTTAGATGTTATATAAATGTTATATTACAATATCATTGTTCACTGTATCAAAACATTAGATAAGTCAAAAAAAAAAAACTGAAAATGTGGCTTAAATGCTTGTTTTGTGTCATCGCCAGGTGCTCTGACTGAATGCTACGATGAGCTGGGGAACCGCTACCAGCTGCCTGTCTACTGCCTCTCGCCTCCTGTCAACATGATTGAGGAAAAAAGTGAGTCGGAGACCATTGAGGTCCCAGGAGCTCCAGCTAGCGAAGGCCAGGAGTATCAGTTGCGTCTGCGTCTCTCCACAGGACAAGATCTACGCCTGGCTGTCCGCACCAGCGACAATGTCCAGCAGATGAAGTGCCGTCTGCAGACCCAGGAGGGTGTAGTATCCACCAGCCAGCGCTGGTTCTTCTCAGGCCGACCACTCACCGACAAGATGAAGCTGGAAGAACTGAAGATCTCCAGAGACTATGTTGTCCAGGTGATCATCAGCCAGCCTCCCACAACCCCACCACTGCTGCAGAACCCCTCCTGTGGAAAACTAATGACTCATTGGGGATATTAACCACCACATCAAGTATTTAAGTGAGAGGATATCAATGTGCATGGGCCACAGGATTTTCAGAAGATTTCTCTATTTTTGGATTGGCCATTCGAGTCTAGAGTGAAACTCTCACTGCCTTTGACTTATAAATTTTCTAAGGGAATTGAGACTCAGATTTCTGTTCAAAAGCCTTTTCTCCTTTTTTTTGTGTGACGAGATCATATGTCTGCAAGGCAGACCAGAAGTGTGGACCTGTCTGTGTCTGTTAGAACTTGAATTATAAAACAGAGACAATTGGGGCCAAAAGGACATTTTAAACTGCTATTGGCTTTCAGGTACAGGGGAATCACTTGTTGGGCTGTTTTCCTATATTTAGTTTTTATTAGAAAATCTGTAACAAAATATATATATATATAGATTTCTTTTTAAAGAGACAATGTTACGACACAAGAACAATGTCAGTGTTTTTTCTGATTGTCCAGAATATTTAATCTCTTTTGTTTTGTTTTTGTTTTCCAGATACATTTTTGATTACATAAATTCTCTAAACAGCATTCATTCAACTCTTTCATTTCAAAAGAGGGTAAGTTTATTAGTCATGTAGACAAGTAGATCAGCTTCTTTACATTTGCCTCCTTTTTAAATGTGCTTTTAGTGGAGGTGGTAGTGGTCACATTTTGCAGATAGGTTTCAGTCTAGACAGATATTCCAATCGATTTCCTCCAACAAACAAATAAAACTGTCTGCAGAAAAGTGAAAAATTTAGAATGGGGCAACTGTTCGGATTCCTTGTTTGAGTTTATTCAGCTCTGCGAGGTTGCCATGGTGCTACGCATTGTTTCGCACATCCTGAGGATATATAAGGTATAAGGGTGAAAAGGGGGTCATCATGTAATAACTGTGTGTATACATGTGAATGGGAAAGCTACTGTATGAGTAAGTGATATAATGGAAGGAGAAGACATTAAGATGTAATCTCTGAATGGAGCTGAATTGGACTTTCTTACGGTTTATGCTATATACATGTTTTTATTTAAAAACAAATTGTTTTCCTTTATGTTGAGAGGCATAGTAGGGTAAAAAATGACGAGGAGCAGTGATATCAAATTTTCTGATGGGACCCAGACTCAAAACCCCATCAATGCCGTAGTATGTGCGTTAAGTGCTATCCCGTTTAAATTGATTCAGGGCTTTGTCCTATTGAAAAGAACTGAGAGTTGAAAAGAGAAAAAAACTGTTGCATATTTTAATGATATAGAATGGATTTTTAATTAAAAGTTGATGACACATTTGTACATTTAAGTATTTCTGTCTGATTTTGCTGCAGTATTGTTTATTAACAAAATATCATATATCAAAACATTACTTTATTTTAATGTTATTTATTTAAGGAGTTTTATTTTTCCTTATTTCAAATTCAACTCAAATTGTGAAACTTGTGTATTAAATAAAATCAATGCACACAGACTGAAGCAGTTTAAGTCTTTGGTTCTTTTAATTGTGATGATTTTGGCTCACATTTAACAAAAACCCACCAATTCACTATCTCAACTAATTAGAATACTTCATAAGACCAATATTTTTTTTTTGTGAATTGTTGGCCTTCTGGAAAATATGTTAATTTACTGTATATGTACTCAATACTTGTAGGGGCTCCTTTTGCTTTAATTACTGCCTCAATTCGGCGTGGCGTGGAGGTGATCAGTTTGTGGCACTGCTGAGGTGGTAATGGAAGCCCTGTTTTCTTTGACAGTTACCTTCAGCTTATCTGCATTTTTTGTCTCTTGTTTCTCATTTCCCTCTTGACAATACCCCATCGATTCTCCATGGGTTCAGGTCTGGTGAGTTTGCTGACCAGTCAAGCACACCAACACCATGGTCATTTAACCAACTTTTGGTGCTTTTGGCAGTATGGGCAGGTGCCAAATCCTGCTGGAAAATGAAATCGGTATCTTTAAAAAGCTGGTCAGCAGAAAGAAGCATAAAATGCTCCAAAATGTATTGGTAAACGGTTCAGTGACGTTGGTTTTCAGAAAAAACACATTGGAGCAACAAGCAGATGACATTGCACCCTAAATCATCACAGAATGGGGAAACCTAATACTGGACTTCAAGCAACTTGGGCTATGAGCTTCTCCAGCCTTCCTCCAGACTCTAGGACCTTGGTTTACAAATGAAATACAAAACTTGCTCTCATCTGAAAAGAGGACTTTGGACCACTGGGCAACAGTCCAGTTCTTCTTCTCCTTAGCCCAGGTAAGACTCCTCTGGTGACAACAATAAACTATTAGGATGTCACCTTTCAAGCATGGCCTCCAACTGCAGCTTGATTCTAGATAATTTGTTAACTACGGACCGATTTCAAATCTCCCTTTTCTAGAAAATACTAAAAAGAGTGATGTCTTCACAACTATGTTGCTTCTTGGAAATAAATGGTATCTGCAAGGAATTCCAGTCAGGATTTAGACCATTTTATAGCACTGAAACTGGACTCATCAGAGTTTTATATATATATATATATATATGACTTTTCACTGGTACGCAGATGATGCCCGATGAAGCATACCAATCCACAAAACTAACTGAATGCATAGTTGATATAAACATTTTGATGACCCTCTACATATAGCCTACTGTAATAAACAAGAATTCTGCTTATGTTTGATGCATATTTTTCGTCAAGGCTACATTATTGTAATGCATTACTGGGTGTTGCCCTGCAGGCTTAATAAACAAACTCCAGCTGGTCCAAAATGCAGCAGCTACAGTTCTCACTAGAACCAAGATCAAATTAGCCCAGTTCAACACTTCACTGGCACCCTATTAAACACTGTATACATTTTTTAATTATGCTGATTCCTTATAAAGCCGTGAATGGTTTAGCTTGTAAGTACTTGAGCAAGCTCATATCGCATTATTCTTTTTCACGCCTCAAAATTCCGGCCAGTTGAAAATACCTAGAATATGAAAAATTGACTAAATCGACTGCAATAGAACCTTATCCTATTTAGCACCCAAACACTGGAACAGTCTTCCTAGTATTTGGGGGACAGACACACTCTGTTAGTTTAAATCAGGATTAAAGACTCATCACTTTAATCTGGATGTTGCAATCATGTCCAAATTAACATGCTCTATATTTGCATTTGGCAGCAGTGACCTAATTAATGTTCAAAGTTAGCTTCACCAGAAAGAGCATGTGTGGCCCTTATTTATGTATTTCAAAGCTATATACATATGTGTGTTGGATCAGTAATATTTGTAATGTTTTTTTTTAAAGGCTGCATTTATGATAAAAAATAAACTAATATGTGAAAATTTATTGCAATTTAAAATGACAGTTTTTTAATTAAATATACTTTATATAATTCATTTCATCAGCCATTACTCAAAATCTCCAGTGTCACATGATCCTCCAGAAATGTAATATGCTGATGTATTATCAATGTTGAAATAGCTGTGTTTCTTTTTAAAGGATTATTTGATGAATAAAAAGAGTTAAGAAGAAATTTATTCAAAATACAATATAAATCGATTGAATTGATTTATTTAAAAAAGAGTACATGTAGTGTGTATTGTTACAAAAGATTTATATTTTCTATTATATATCTTTTTTATTATTTTGTATTATTGTTATTCAGCACAACTGTTTCTAACATTGATTACAAATCAGTGTGTTACAATGATTTATGAAGAATCATGAGACACTGAGTACTGGAGTAATGGCTGAGGAAAATTCTGTTTTTATCACAGGAATAAATTATGTTTGAAAGTATATAAAAAATAAAATAGAAAACTGTTATTTTAATCTGCAAAAATATTTCACAATACTTTTTTTCTGTATTTTCTATCATATAAATTCAACCTTGATGAGAAGAAGCAACTTCTTTAAAAAACATCTTCACAAAAATCTTGCTATTGCCAAACCTTCGAACAGCAGTGTATATATGGGCAAAAACAAAAATGTAAATACAACAAACAAAAATATTAAACACACAAAAAAAAAATTATCAAACAATATATTTCACTCAGAGGAAATTATTTAATTGTGAGAGATAGCCTGTACATTCTCATAAACAATTGCTCCTGTTAAAGCCCCTAGCACATAACAAGCACTTTTACATAGCTCATGGAAATTCCAAATGAAAACTGGCTTAACCACATTGGTTTCCATATACCTTTGTTTAGAACCTGATACTTCTGCTTGCTGGAAGTTCACACTTCTGTATTACATACATATATATAAATGTTGCTCAGGTCCAGTAATACTTCAGTGAAATGGAAGAGGAGAGAGTCACAACAACTCATTAAGTTCTCAAGGTAAGATTCAAGAGAAGGTGTCTATCAAAATGAAATATTATACAATCAATATAAATTACATATATAGTATATATATATATATACTATTATATTTACTTTAAAATGAATGTTTATTAAATATTTATGCATAGTAATCCTATAATCTGTTTAATTGACTTATTTTATAACATAATTGTTCATATCATTAAAATTTGTACTTTTTCTTTAGATGAACAAGATTGTCTTGTTATTCTTCAAGCTGCTCTTCAGATGGCAGGCAGCAGTTCACTGAGGTTCATCAAGCCAAATGGTGACTATTGCTTAAATCCCATTTTTGGTATTATACACAGCAAGGACACATTGCTTAAAAGTGACGACGACGACGGACGACGACGACGACGACGCACACACACACACACACACACACACACACACCACACACACACACACACACACACACACACACACACACACACACACACACACACACACACACACACACACACACACACACACACACACACACACACCACACACACACACACACACACACACACACACACACACACACACACACACACACACACACACACACACACACACACACACACACACACACACACACACACACACACACACACACACACACACACACACACCACACACACACACACCACACACACACACACACACACACCACACACACACACACACACAACACACAACACACACACAACGGCATGCGGTGCTGTTTTTAAAATGAGGAGGCAGTTTTATATATATATAACTGTGATGTTCTACAAAACAACAAACCTTTCAAGCACTTGTTTCGCACTGCTGAAAATTAGATAATTTACTGTGAATATGTGTTTCTCTTTGGTACATCACCAGTGTAAGCTTCATGGTGAAAACTTTTACATCACTCTTGTTAACGTAGTCC